>PVIJ01004497.1:69234-117112 GCA_004024925.1 Scalopus aquaticus
CACCCCCCCAAAAAAAAGACAGTGAGTTGAAAGCCTTGTCATTGTCTAAGTCACACAGCTGGGCTTCCCTCGGAGCCCCGCCCCTCGCTCAGTCCTGCTCCTGCTCTCCCAGCCCTGCTGGCCCTACTCATCCTCCGTGACGGCAGTCAGCATCCCCTTGTCGGCCAGGTGAGACTTGAGCGTGTTGAAGATATGCAGCTGCTGGTCTGGCCGCAAGGTCAGGAACTGCTGAATCAGCTTGCTTGGGTTGGGGCCCCTAGAAGAGAATAAGAAGAAATAACCCTGAGCCAGGTCCTAGGCAACCTCTAGGACCTGAATATCCCAATGTCTACGCCCACCTCTGAATTCTCTACCAACAGAAGCGGCAAGGAGGTGGAGGGTGGGGGTTTCAGGTAATCCGCAAATAGCAACTGGAAACTGTATTCAGATTCAGGATGCTTTTCACTAGAACTGAGATACAGCTAAAATTCTAGAATTTCACTCTTTAAAAATCCACCAAGTTGGTTCAGACAGAGGCACTATACCTGATAAAACTGGCAATGTAGACATTGACAAAGGTGGCCATCAGATACTGGCAGTCAAATCGATCCATGATGCCTCCATGGCCAGGAATGGTATTGGCAAAGTCCTGTGAGGGAAGGTGGAGAAAGCAGGGGAGGGGCCACTGGTGAGCCTGGGCTTGGCAAGTGGGCCAACCATGCCGATGGGCCCCCTCAGTATCCAGCCACTCTCACGAGTAGCTGAGAGCCACAGATAGTGAAAAGCAAGCACTGAGGGCCTCGCTGGTGGTGCAAGGGTTAAGTCTCAGTGCTATCAAGCTGTTGCCAGCCACTGCAGCATGAATTCATCCCTGGCCAGGGAGCTGACCCACATGGCACAGCAGACCTCTCCTGTCTCTCCCACTGCTCCCCTCAGCAGTATATCTCAGTAGATCCCCTGCTCTGCTCCCTACTCTGTCTCTGGTGAATCCTCTCATCGCCCCCACCACACCTCTGGCCTGTACCCCAGTTCTCATATGCATAAATATAAATAAATCTTTTTTTTTTTTTAAAGTAAGCACTGACTCAAATGCTGAGGTTATGGTAGCATACAATCTTATTAAATTATACAACATTTCTTTTGAAATTAGAAGAACTATTTAAACTCAAAATGCAACTACTGAATTGTCTTGTAAACAATCGCTCCTCATTGAAGGCCCACACAAGGTGAAGAGGAGCACACACCAACAGCCGGTGTCAGGCTGGGGTTTTGAAGGGGATGGTGGTTAAAGGACTGAGCAGGAGAAGGCAGGCAGGAGACAGGTGAAGAGGGGCCTGGCTGGGAGATAAGGAGCGAAACAGGGATGAGTCTTTTCCTACTTTGATTTTAAAGGCTCGTTTGAATCCACTTGCGAAGAACCCCCCAAAGGGGCCGATGAGCGAGGCAAAGGTGGAGAGGGCGATGCTGTGAATCTGGAACGGGTACATCCGGACAGTGTTCTGACAAGAGTAAACAAAGGAAGAATGAAGATGCCTGCAAGTCAAGGATTGTACTTGTTAACAAACCACCTACTACCACCAAAAAAAATTCAGTCCAAGAACTGGCTTTTTTTTTTTTATCTCTAAAGTCTGATTTAAGGTATTCTATATTTAATCTATTGAGATATATTGTTTTGAATATTGACGTATATGAAGAAAATCCAGCCTTACTCAGGTATGTTGCTGAAGAGTATTTTAGTTACAGTCCTTTCAAAGAGTTGTGGGTTTTCTTTTTTGACACTACACCAGACTTTGACAAACAGCAGTTTATTTATAATTTGGTACAGCAACTTTCACATAAGCCCAAGTTCATCATTGGGAAACAATCATCAGCTGTTTTCCTTGAAATGACAGGTTCACTTAGTTAATTTTTAAAAAATGATGTCTGCAAAACATCCAAGTCTGAAGAACTATAGTTTGTCAGTCCTTTTCAAGTAAGAATTAAATTCCCATGAACAGGCTCGCCGCCCCGTAAGCGAAGCCCCGCATGCTGCCTTCCCCCCCGGCGAGTGCTGAGCATCCGCAAACAGCGGAAGGGCTTCCGCAGATGCTCACGCTGGCACAGAGCATGAGAAGCAGGCGTGCAAAGGTAGAGCTTTAATAAAATGACCGTGAAAGGTCGTAAGAGGAACTGGCTCATTTTCACTGCAAGTGCGTGGCCCGAAGAACCAGGACTCAGTGCTCTGGGGCCACTGCCTTCCCTCAGGCTGAGGTACCTGCGGTGTGCCCACTGCTTTGCACCTTCATGACAAATGTCAACAAAGTAAAAAAGGCAGAGAACGTCACTATATTGTTATGGAAGTAGCTCTGACCTCACAGAGCCCTGCAAAACTCTCAGGGCTCCCCAGAGAGCCACAGACACACTGTGAGTAAAAGTGTGTCAGCAGTGGGAGGAAAGTTTCCTTCTGCCCTCACCCTGAACTGGCTTGAACGATTCTCCTTCATCCTGGGATTACAGCTTTGGGGAGGGAAGAAGCTAGGTTTTTTGTTTTGGGGGTTTTTTTTGAGGGAAGGCAGTGGCAGAGAGGGGGATTAGTTCACTCAGTGTCAGGGGCACTCACCCAGCCGAGGGCCGACTGGATGGCCTCAGGAATGTTGTACTCCTGCAGGCGAAACAGGTCCGAGGGCTCGCAGTCCACAGTGAAGCTGTTGGTGTCGTTGTTGTACTCCACGGGGCAGACAAAGCATCTGTACCCTGACATCACATAGGACAGCTGAGGATGAAGGACAGAGACGGCAGGCAAAGGAGATGAGCTCCAGTGATCCAGCGTGGGTGACAGACACCCGGTTGGTCACATCCCTCACAGTGCCTGGCACCCAGCAAACTGCAAGCTATGCACTAAGGCAGAGATTCATTTCACCACAAAAATTTGTAGTTTACCTGTATTGGGGGGTGGGGGGAGTGAGAGGAGAGATTGAAGGCCCACAGAGCTTCATACATTCTTGCCCAGAAACCCAGATCCTAAATAAATCCAGTAAAGGCCTGATGGAATTTGAGCAAAAAATTGTAAGAAAGTTCTCCCCATTTAAGGGAGCTATGGTCCATTCATCTTGGGTTCTCTTAACAAGTGCTAACTAGGGGCATGTCATGGGAAAGTGGTATAGTGAGAGGCAGACCACCAGAAGGAAGGAGACTGGACAGCAATAAAGCAGGGACGTCCACATTATAGGACAGTCAGGCAATACTGAACAGGGGAGAGACTGCCTGGGGTCAGGAGCAGGGAATGCTCTAGAAAAGGCTGGAAGATTATCCACTTCCAGGCAAGGCACATGTAGCAGGAAACCTGGGTCGGAGCGGCATATCTCACCTGACCCCTTCCTCTCAGGTAATAATAGCAAATGCTGGCCAAGGCCTCCACTGAGAGCCGCGTGCCTTGGGAGGGGAGGAACACGCAGTGCACATGGGCCTGCTCCTCGACTACCAGGACCCTGCTTCATGACAGGCAAATGAAAGACACCTGGTGCCTGCTTCTGTCCCTCTTCAGGCCAAGGTCCCCAGGACAGAGTCCTGGACCTCAGAAAAGTGGTCTCCAGCCCTGAAATTTGAAGGTGAGTGTGAGGCCTCTGTCCACTCCCCCTGCTGGGAGCCACCACCTACCAGAAGGCCGAAGACCACAGTAGCAAAGAAGCCCCCGATGAAGCCCTCCCAGGTCTTCTTTGGGGACAGCTGTGGACAAAGAACAAGTTCTTAGTAAAGGGCATCTTGATAACTATGGTTTTGGGAACAATGGCTACTTGTTAAAAACTTTTCTATTATTAAAAAGAAACTTCATTTTGTTAACCACTTCACCTTCTAAAATTCCCCCATACTTAATTTCCCTCCTTATATCCCTCAATTTCCTCTTTTTTTAATAGTCATACAAATAATTTAAGTGTATAAAACAATATACAGGGGCCTCCCTGGTGGCACAACAGGTTAGGTCTCAGCCTATGAAGCTATCAGCAGCCACTGCAGCACGAGTTTGATCCCCGGCCAGGGAGCTTCCCACATGGTGCAACAGACCTCCTGCCTCACCCACTGCTCCCCTCAGCAGTGTACTTCAGTAGATCCACCTGTTCTGCTCCCCACTCTGTCTCTGGTGAATCCTCTCACACCCCCACATTCTGGCCTACACCCCATCTCTTGTATGAATAAATTAATAAATCTTTAAAAAAAACAAAAACAATATACAAAATAAATTACAACATTCAAATTGAGATCAAAGTCCCAAAAGGGCTATACAGGCTATAACAAAAGAGCTTTATTAGCTCCTTTTTTTCCTATGAGAGGTTGTCAGTATTTCCCTTTGGCTTTTCTCTTAAAATTATTACCAGCCTTTCTCCAAGAAGACACACCAGTTAGATCTACACCACTGTTCCCTCAGTGATATACCACGTTGGGGTACATCAATCCACTTACTTTGATGAGCGGGGTCCGACCAAAGAAGAATCCAAACATGTAGGCCATGATGTCGTTACAGATCACACAAGAAATGGGGACAATGAACCTAGGATATAAACAGAACTAAGCATCAACAAACCAAAATGATAATACCTCCAAGTTACAAAACAAAGCCAGGCATAAATTCCAGTGCCAAAGCACCCATAAAATACTCATTATCCTTTAAAGGATAACTTAAGAAATAAAATACCAAGTGAGTCACATCTAGTGTCTGAAACATAGCAAGGATTCAAATGTTTACTGGACAACTCCTGAATAAATGGAGGTGACAGTCTATAAAATTCCACTGGTTCTTTTCTCATTGTAAAGTAATATGCACACACAATAACATAAACAGTAAAGAAAAAAATTAGTTTTCCTTTTTTCCTCTATATCTTCATTCCCCTAAATGACCACTTCTAATTTTTCTTCTAACCATTACCTCCACAATTCTAAATAATACATATTATGTCTATATCATAATTTACCTGCTTATTTTCTTAACTGCTTAAGTCCACTACTACCTCTAGCGAACCCACCTTTGGCCAAACCACCATACAGGACTCCATGCATCCCCTGCTGGTCTGCGCATCTCCACCAAGGAAAAGCAGGCACTTTCCATACCTGTTCCATTTCTCTCACTACTCTCCTCACTCTCCATTCTCTGAGTGTTTAACATTCTATATATAAATCTCAATTTTTCTGGCCTACCAACTGCGGACAGTTATTTCCTGACTTCCTGTTTGTTACAGAAAGGATGTATGGCCTCTGACCTCCCCACCCTCACCACGCTGTTTACCATGGAAGCCTCTAGCACACAACTTCTACAACTGTAATTAGTTGCAGGTTGAATGTGAAACCCAGTAAGTAAAAGTGTTAATATGATTTACTCTAAAACCAAGTGGCATGTCTGGCCCTAAAGGTGAGGACTTAGCATGTGCCACCCTTAATACCTAAAACAAAAAATTCCTGGCCCACCTAAACATGAAAAACACCCACAAAAAAGAAAGGAAAATCCCTCTGACTGACATCAACTCACCAGATCATTCCCTCAAACAGGTTGTGAATCACAAGATGTGACTGGGTCACAACAATTAGTAATGTCACATGGGTCCAGCCAAACTGCAAGAGAAGAAAAAGAACCTTTACTGGCTTACCTTCAATGTCCTTGAAATAAGAGTCAGTACTAAAGAGAAAATTGCTAATACACAGAGAGGAAAGTGCAATAGTCATTCAGATGACCAAAGAACATTTCTCATCGATTCTGCCCTCATCCACAGTTCCAGACTAACAAACTCCTAGGTCTTGAAATTTCCTGAGTCATTAGAGCAATGGGAGCTGCTTCTGTCATAACATTTGGTCTTTTGCTTCAGCTCCTGAGTAAACTTAGGAGTCATAAAACTAAATGGGTGTTTTGGTATTCTTAGTCTATGTCAATGAAGGTAACCTTTGGAAAATACCTGAGAAAGAGGGCTCGTTGCCAGGGAAACCAATATGCATAGAGAGCAGGACTTTTAGTCCTACCCCCTGATTTCCTGAGAGGGGAGACGGGCTAGAAGTGAAGTTCAATTGTCAGTGGACAGTGAGTTGATCAATGATGCCTCAGTAATGAAGCCCCTTAAAGGCCCAAAAAGGGGTGGGGGAGCTTCAGAGAGTTTCTAGATTGGGGAACCAGAGTCCCCAAGTGCCCTTTCAAGTGCTTCCTTGCAGGTTCACAATGACAGAAGCTCCTTTGTTCAGGAGCTTGTCTGTTTCTAAGGCTTGATTTGTATCCTTTAATATCCTTTATAATAAATCTAGTGAGAAAACAGGTTTCCTGAGTTGTGTGCCATTCTAGCAGATTAACAGAATTTAAGGAGGGGCTGCAGGAACCTCTAGTTGCCACTCAGTCAGAAGCACAAATTATCTGGACGTGTAAAGGGCACCTGAAGTCTGAAGAAGAGGTCGTGGGAACCACCAGTCTGGTCAGAAGCAGATGCTTGTGAGTGGCACCTGAAGAGGTGGGAGGTCTGGGAGATAGGCCCTTAATCCGTGGAACCTAATACGAACTCCAGTAGATCGTGTCAGAATTGAGTTCTGGGACACTGCTGGTGTCCAAGAATGTTGGAGGGAAACATCCACAAACCCCTTGGGATTGGGCCCAGGAACCAAACAATGCAGAGAGATACCTGCTTCTGCTGTTTCTTCAAATTCCATCAGAAGCAGGGGCCCCACGACCTACTTAGTAAGTTCTTCTATGATCCAGAAGTCTGGGTGCTTATTTATTACTGATTATTTGAGTGCCTAGGGCACTCAGAGAGGGGATGTTTTCAAGCTGAGTGTGATACAGCAGACAGGTTATCTGTGGGTAATCCTGAAGCATCACCTGGAGTCCACTCTTCAGGTGCAAGTGGAGAAATTGCCTATTAGGGTGGAAATTAAGTAACAAATTGGATCTAGAAGGATGCAGAACCACCAAACTTAAATAGGCCCTCTTCCTCCAGGTTCTGGGCCCAGATGCATACAGGACAGACTGCATTCCAGAAAGGATGAGAGGCCAGTGAGTTTGGGCAGAACGTCACTAGGGTCAAGAATTCTAAGAGGTGCGCATCTCCCTTACCATGTAGAACTGCAGTCGATAGTGCTTTTTGACCAGGCTCAGGACAAACATGCAGAATCCTAGTTGAAGGAGAGAGGAGGAGAAAGGGCAAACTGAATCACACTCGGCATTTACCCACGTGCTAGTCACTTCCTCAGGCTGTGCTACCTGCTCATCTGGCAGATTTCCTGGCAGCCGTTAGCCAGTGAGAGGCTCCAAAGCCCACAAGAGAAAACCCAGCAACTGAGAAAGCAGTCAGCGGGGAAATGACTGCTTCAAGACAGTCGGAGGAAGGTAATACTTTAAAATCTTGCAGACAAAAAAAATCAATAAAATTAAATAAAGTCTTGCAGACTACACTCAGTTTAGGACACTGTTCATCAAACAGTAATGTTCTGATGTTAGAGCAGGGGCCCAGAGTCAGGTCAGCTGCCTCTTCTCCTAAGTAAAATGTTACTGGAACATGGTCACACCTATTTGTTTACAGATTGTCTACGGCTGGTGACATGCTAGTGTGGCAGAACTGAGGAGACTCCAAAACATAGAACATTATCTAGATCTTTTAGAACAAGTTTGACAACCCTATCCTAGAGAATAGGTCTGGTGGAGCAGGAATCCACTTGGCACGGGGTCAAGGTCACCTCTGCAGCTCTCTCATGTGGGTAACAAAAAAAATCTGCTGGTTCCCCACCTTCTCAAGGATGGTAAGGGACTTTTACCATACAGGTGCGGGGCCCACTCAAAAGAGAGCACATCGCTGTTCCAGACTCCTGAGCTCCCTCTCTGGGGCTGCTTTTGGGGTCATACTCTCGGATGAACCACAATGGGAGCAGACCCCTTAGCAGTGGATTTTATATTTTAACAGCAGGTGATAGTCACAATGCCACGTACTGCTATCAGTGTGATCAAAAACAGGTCAGACTAGAATTTCTAGCAGAACAAATTTCTCACATCCCTCAAACCATCTTTGAAGGCAACTCTGAAAAACACTAGGATTGTACGTTAGTATAATCTTAATGATATTAGATAAACATAGCACTGTACTGCTTGTCAGGTTTTAAAGTATCTGATTTAATCCTGACAGAACTGGTTTCAGCTCTAAACTACAACAGAGCTGAGATCAGAAAGACTGGGTTCCCAGCCGCTCTGAGACCACAGAGCTTTGGAAACTGTCGGTCAGATTTCCAGCACATGGCCTCGTCTCTGCAGGCGGGCTCCTAATACAGAAGGCCACTTGTGTTTACACATAAGCTCCTGGGAGGTTTCTGCTTTGGTCACATGGGAGAACCTCTGCCACAGGACAGTCGCGAGAGGCCACAGGACGCTGTCCTCCAACAGAGGCTGGGACATGAGGACAAGTGGCACTAAACCACAGGCCCCACGCCAAGTCCCTCAGTCTCATCTCTTAGTAAAGCATGGCTACAGATCCCTGTACAGCAGAGTCACCAGCTTTGCTCCCCTAATGGACAGAGTTAATGTCATCAGAACTTTAACCAAGACATTCCCCAACTCATTAGCAGAAATGAAAAACAAGACAGACACAAGAACTGGTGAGCCACATACCTGTTAGATAGAGAGTAAAGGAAATGAATCGGTGGTATTTGCTGAGAATACGCAAAGGCTCCTCTCTCTGGACCAGAGTGAAGAAGTAATCTGTCACTGTTTCACCGTAGAAGAAATAATTTACACACAGTAGGAAGTACCTGTAAATGAAGACTGATCACTGCTACGGAGAGCACATGCGGGCTCTCCTTTAAAGTGGGGCGATTAGGGGCTCCCATGGTGCAAGGGGTTAAGTCTCAGCACTATGAAGCTATCCAGAGCCACTGCAGCACGAGTTCGATACCTGGCCAGGGAGCTTCCCACATGGTGCAGCAGACCTCTCCTGCCTCGCCTGCTGCTCCCCTCAGCAGTATTTTAGTCACTCTATCTCTGATGAATCCTGTCACCCCCTGCACCTCTGGCCTACACCCCAGTTCTACACAAAAGAAAACCCCAAAACAACAACAAAACACTTCCTTAGGACAGCAATCACAGGCAGGTGAGAGTTCCTGAGTATGTTAACAAAATTCAAAACACTGCTCTCCAGGTATAGAACAAGAGACTCCTTTTGCCCAGGAGGCAAGCACAGGCCGCAGAGCGCACGAGGAGCCCAGGTCTGCGCACGTCTCCTCCCTCAGCCATGACCAAGTTGCTGGGACCCAGAACACTACTCCCCAGTCTACGCAGTCACGGCTCTATCCCTGAGTCCGAGCACAGCGGAATGAGAAGGACCCTTGTCTGCCTGAGTCTGCTCTGCACCAGGCAGAGTTGTGCTCGCCCTCGCCGGAGACAGTGTGGCCAGGAAGCAGAGCTGCAGATAGGGAGGGAGTCTTGGTCATCACCTGTGCTACAGGTTTTGATTTCGATTTTGCTTTAAGATGGCCAAGTCCTTTCCAAGGAGAAGGAGAATGCAGAGTTTCTCTAAGGAGTCCAGGTCTTATGCACTCAGTCTCACTCGCACCCTACCTGGCACCCAAGGGACCTCCAGGGAACCAGGGTTCCAAAGCCAATTTAAAAACCACTAAATCTAGGGCCTCCCCGGTGGCGCAGCGGTTGAGCGCTGCGCTGTGGAGCTGTCGGCAGCAGCGACGCGAGTTCGACGCCCAGCCGGGGAGAATCCCACATGGTGCGGCAGACCTCTCCTGCCTCACCCACTGCTCCCCTCAGCAGTGTACTTCTGATCTGCCTGTTCTGCTCCCCACTCTGTCTCTGGTGAACCCTCTCGCCGCCCCACGCCTCTGGCCTGTACCCCAGCTTGTATGTAAAAAAAAAAAACAAAAAAAAAAAAACCACTAAATCTAGACCATAGATTGGTCTAGGATGGTCTAGATTGGTCTAGATTGGTCTGCTGTAAGGATGAGGAAACCAAGTTCCAGAGACGGCAGCACCAGCACCGACAACTCCCAGAAGTACTGGGACGCAGGGTACTAGAGAAGCCAGTCTTCACAAAGGAAGCTGGGGGCCGTCAAGCAGAGTCTAAGAAATCCAAATACTGAGGTAAATGTGGTCACAGATGCAGCCAAGCTGGTTTCTTCTGAAGAAGAGTCTATGCTCCTGGGACCTAGTGAAGACTCTTCAAAGGCCAGCCACAGTATTTCGAAGGTGCTGCACAAGTCTGAGGTCATCATTCCCCTCCCAGTCACCAAAACGATGAACACCCTCCACAAAACACCATCCCAATCTGTTAAGGATCCCCGTGGAGCTAGAGAACTTACCAGCTGAGGGTCCTGAACCAGGGCAGGTCATAGGAGTGGTAGACATTGTAGCCAATAGTGATGATCTCATGGAAACACTTAATCTGAACACACATTACCTGCAGGACACAAAAAACCAGAACACTTACTAACTCCCCAACTCTTGTGATCTTGGGAAACAGAAATTAACAGGTCATGGGCCCTAGGAAAAAACATTGCATTTAAGAAAAATATCACTCCTACAGTGGTTCTCCTCTCCTCCTTTCTCACACCATCCCACAAGGCAATGCCACACTTTCAGTCACAGAGAGCAACTTCTCAGTAAATACATGTTCCTGAAGTTTCAATTAACTTTTTTTCTAGAACCTCTCAGCATTCAATCAATTCCTTCCCCTTTTGACTATGAAAAGAAAAAATGCTTGTGCTCAGCAATCAGCTGTTAGTCATTCCTTCACTGTGTGGACAGGGTGACGACCGAGAGAAGCACTACAGATCCAGAAAAACAGGCAAAACCAAGACTCATAGTCGGTAGATACTGTGTCAATCAAGCAGTTGAAGTAATAAAATCAAATTTTAAAGGTAAGAGACCTCTTCAACAGCACACAACTGGTTTATGCCAACGTCCCTCTAGTTGGCTGCTAAGAGGTGAGAAGCCGCAGATACACTAAGGCAGAAGTGTCCTCAGGAGCCTGAACCCCAAATGTATGCATAAATAAATTTTTTTTTTTTTAAAAAAAAGGGTACTTACAATAATCATTAAAACCATTGGTCCCAGGTAAATGATGATGAAGAAAAATGCAATCATGGCCAAAGTCAGGATGCCTCTCACCCACCAGTTCTTCCATCTAAGAGAAGAGGAGGAGACATGTCAGGAGCCCAGAAGAAATCACAGCACAAACACAATGGGGACTGGCTCTTCTGGGATAAGGGGGCCCTGGCGTCAGTGCTCTCCACAAGCAGCTCCTTTACCTTGACAGAGGCACTGGCCCTCCCTACAACCAAACTCAGCAAGTGCTCTAGGACTTACGGAAAAAAAATACCTTGCTTACATCATAATGAAGAAATCAGGCCAAAAAAAGGGGGGGGGGGAGTGGAACAGTGCCCCCTACATTTCTCTATCTACTTGGATGGCTTCTCTGGCTATCTCTGCAGAAAAAACTAGGAATATTTTTCCTGCATCAGAATCCTATGCTGCTCTGCCCCTGAATCATTACAGTGATAAGTATTAAAAAACAATGACAATGATCACAAACATGGGTACTGTTACAAAGATTTTACATACATTAATTCATTAAATCAACACTACTAGCTTTTATAGAGGAGGAAGGGGACACACAGGTCCTACCGAGTGGTAGCTTGGATTTTAATCTGGGGAGTCTGCCTCCAGAGCCTATGCCCATGACTGCCTCGCAAAGGAACACTTGCACAGGAGGCACACATAGGAGTATGTCTAGATAATGTCTGGGGGTCGCATAATTGGTGTTTTTAATCTAACCCATATAATTGATGTTGGAAGGGTCAGAGTGTTGAGGCACCAAAATTTTAACCCTGTTTCTCAATTCTTCAGGAGAATTTAAGGAATGTTCACAGTGGATATGTGTGGGAGAGGGAAAATGAACCCCAAACTGGAAATGTGGGCTCCTCCGTGAAAAGCAGCTGGCCCCAGGAGTCACAAACCCCAAGGACCATTTCTCGTCGCCTGCTGGGTCAGCAGCCTTGCCCGCCACCACCCACCCTACGCACCCTTCCTCCTCCTCGGGCCACACCCCCCAGCCCAGCCCAGAGCTTGAGTCAAGGGCCAGAGCCCTCCAGGCTGTGCTTGCAGTTGCTATGAAGCACTCGAGGACATCCACAGACGCCTGGGCAGAGGCAGGGGAGACTGTGGTTGGTGCAAGTGGACCGCCTACCCCGCATATTCTTCTTTGCTTGCTTTGGTTTTGGTTTTTGTGCGGAGGAGGTACCAAATGACTTTACTTGAAGGAATTGTACAAATCAAAGAATGCAAGTAGATGCTCTGATGTACTGCCCCAGCTTTAACAAAGCTGGGTCCCACACAAGACTGGGGGCTTGCTGAGGGCTCTGGGTCTTGGACACAGGACAGGGCCCCAACAAGCATCTGCACCACTAAGCCAGGTTACCTTGATGACAAGTTGGACAGGGCCCTGTTGAGGACCTCCGGGGTATCGTCCACCGAGGTGGGGAGGGCAGAGGCTTCCGCTCGGCTCTCACTGTCTGATGCAGTCTCTCCATCGAGCTTTACTTCCGACTCCTATGTAGCAGAAAAACAGAAAAGGAAAAGGTCAAAAATGCCAAGCAGGCTACTGAGAAACACATGTCTGTTATAGGAGATATGTGGGAAGAGAATCAAATGGGCCTGAGGACCTGGCACAGTGAGGTGGCACAACAGACGGGACTCACAGCGATCCCAGCACTGCTCTGATATGCCAGGGTGGCCAGCTTTCTGCAGGAAGAGAGATGCATGCCTGCACCTCAGGGGGGTATGAGTAATAGCCACAACCTGCTCCACCCCCCTTGCCTTTCCGGGGACTTCGGGAGGGAACAGTCCACAAGACAGAAAGCTAGCTGCTCCATGTCTGAAGAAAGAAGCAGGGGATTTCATTAGGGACTGTTTCTGAAGCCACACGGGGAGCAGTCCACAACATGCTGTGAACACTTGGGAGCCACCACGGCAGACAGTGGTTCTGGCCTGGTTGGCGCAGGAAGCTAGGGGTCAGGCTATGGTCCCTAACCACTCCCCCAGAGCCCGCAGTGTTCCTTGCAGACTTCACAAAAGCACCCGTGAGGAGGCAGCTCCGGTTGGTGCAGAAGCACGCAGCGCCGCACACCAGGACTGGTGCTCCTCCATCCTTTCCCCGCCACCTGGCTCAGGAATCAGCAAACTCTGCGTTGTTACCCACAGGGCTGCCACCCAGGCCCCATAAGGAAATGCCTGTAGGGGCCCTGCTCCCCAGCCTGTGTTGAGGGGACCAGAGCTATGGCAGCAACAGGTTTTCTACCCAAAGTACCAAGGAGCAGGCAGCGCTGAGCCCTCGGGACCATTCCAGCACTCAGATATGTGTCTTAGGCCAATTGAAAATAGCTGCTGTGAGAAGAGGTAGAAGAAAAACCCAATCACTCAGAATCAGAGTAACAACACTATCAAGGATCTGTACAGTCCTTAGCAGTTTTAAGAGCATTTCCCATACCTGTGAAGCTCACTGTTCTGGGAGGAAGGGAAGGAAAACAGGAAGAAATTTACAAATGAAGAGGCAGGGGCACGGAGCAGTTCAGTGGACCCAGACCTCCTGGTGAACCAAGTCTTCTGACTTCAGTGTATTCAAGTATCTTGGAATCCAATGTATCTTTCAGTCAGAAATTCAGAACAAAGAAATGGCAAAAGGATGTTTCACCACATCTTCAAATTTTCATTACATGTGTGTGTGCAAACACAGAGTTACATATTTTAAATGGAACAATTTGAATTTCCCTAATGACTAAAAAATATATGAAATTGAGCACCATTCATGTTTACTGGCCAGTTGGGTAGCTTCCTTTGTGAAATCTCTATCAAGTCATTGTACTGTTTTTAACTGAGTTTTCTGTCTTCCATTATTGATTTGTAGGTTTTTTTTTAAATATTCCAGAATTAAGTTCTTTGTGTGACTAATATGCTCTCCCTGCCTGCTCTCACCTCACCCCACCCTGTTGGCACTGGTCCCAGTGGGGACTTACGGAGAGATTTTTGTAATTGTTGTCTCCTAAAGACAAGACCATGCCACCTTCTTCTCATGACATCCCCAAGTCTGGCACACAGCAAAATACTTGCTAATGAATCGAAGGGTGGAAGGAGGAAGTGAGGAATTAATTCCAGATGTGGTAACGTACACAACCCTTGCCCCCACAGAGACAGCTGTTTCTAAAATTAACTTACAACTGTGATATCACAAAATAGAAGACCTTAGCAGTTCTGGGCTGTGGAAGCAGCCGGCTTTGATAAAGGGTCGGCACAGAGGTGGGCGTATCAGTAGGACCTGAGGGAAGGGCCACAGTTTCTGATGACAGAGCTCAATGCTGAGCCAAGTGGCTCTGCACAAGTACAAAGGCCTCTGTACTTCAGCCTCATCACCTTACAAAATGGGTCCAGAAAGGGCCTGGGGGGAAGGGTTCCCTGAAAAGATGGAACTAAACACCTCAGAGAACTGTCCTATTCCACCTTCCTGAGTTGTTCTGAAATATGGCAAGACCACCTATTCTCTCCAGTAAGACTGAATGTAAGACCTAGGCATTCTGAATTGCTTTCCAATTTTACAAAACCTACACCCCATCGACAACTGTCAGTGATGGGAGGTAGCAAAGAGGCATGATTATCCAGATCCAAACCCTAAACCAAGGGCTCCAACACTGAGGCCTCTGGTGGCCTCTAGAAGCCACAGGGACTGAGCTCAAGCACAGCAGGCATGCACGCACATGTGTGCATGCACACGCACACAGAGAAGGCCCAGCGCTGGTTATTTTTAACTTATCCATCCTGTTGTCAAGGAGACTCACAAAGGCTGCTGGTGCCCCAGGCAGGAAGGACAGGAAGGAGCCCAGGCAGAGTCCCTGCAGGGGAGGGGCAGGGAGGTTTCTCTGTACGGAATCTCCCAGGACCTTCCAGGCTCTTCTATGTCTGTTAGTCCAAAACTGTGTCCCACTATGTAGCTCTATGTGACTCCTCTGCTTCCTTGCAGAGGTGTTAACTGAAGAGAGCTATCCTAAGGCAGAAAGTAGCAAAAGGAGATAGAGAATGTTACAAAAACACTGATTCTTATTGCCCACACTTCAGGGGAACTGAGATAGGACAACTAAAAGATGAAATAAATGCCCTGAAGCCTCAATCTCCCAAAAATTAAATGCCCAGGTTTCACCTGTCTTTAAAAGGCAGTAACTCGGCCTCACCTCACCGGAGGCACAGAGTAAACATCAGAGCCCTGGCCTGGAGGCACCCGCTGAGCAGATGCTACACAGTAAATCACTCTCCCGCAAGCTAATACAAGGTCAAGCAAGTGGAAGAACAGACCCCTGCACAGGCGAGAGGGCACAGTCCTGGAAGACAACGATGGGAGGGGGCAAGGCAGCTGCTCTCTGCACTACCGCCCTCATCCCCTTTGGATGTCACAAGACAGCAAGCCGGCCTCCCCGGTGGAGCTGTAGGCAGCCCGGGAAGAATCCCACATGGTGGGGCAGACCTCTCCTGCCTCGCCCGCTGCTCCCCTCAGCAGTGTACTTCTGATCTGCCTGTTCTGCTCCCCACTCTGTCTCTGGTGAACCCTCTCGCCGCCCCACGCCTCTGGCCTGTACCCCAGCTTGTATGCATAAATAAATTTTAAAAAAAAATCTTAAAAAAAAAAAAAACAAGACAGCAAGCCAAGAGAAACCAAAGGGAACCTAGAGGCCCATGGTGTTCAGGATCCTCCTCACCCCAAAGGTAAAAGCCCCCCACTTGGGTTTTGCATGTCTGAGGAGGCCACATACTGAGGGAAGAATTCAGTGGTGGGCCTGGAAAAAGACAGGGACCTGGAGCCCAAGGTCTTGCCAGAAGAAAAGGGGCACATGCCGGACCAAGAATGAGAGATTTGAGCATGTTCCCTGGTTTGTTCCTCCGGGGAGTAGGGAGACAGGAGATGTCAAGGAAGAATTTCTGCAGGAGGCAGCAGCCAGTTTGGCAAGGCAAGGCTCAGATGCTAGCTCTGAGTTTCACTGCTCTTGGCACAGGACTCCATTCTCTTGTCTGGGGAAAAAAATCCTGTACCTTGGACGGGTGTTGGGATGATCAAATGCACCATCAATGAAAACTATAAAGGGACCAAAAACCTTAAAGGCCCACTCAGGGCACCTGGGCACTTTCCCGGGGTGGAGTGGGAGAAGAATGGTAGTCAGCAGGCCTTGCTGGGGCCTGTGTGCTAGTCAACTATGTGAGCTCAGCATCTGCCTGCTTAGCTTCCTCTTTCACACTTCCATTCATCTAGCAGGCAGCCCCAACTCAAAAACAACCCACTTCCCAAAGCTAACATGGAAGGTGAAGTCTCAAACATCAGGGCTGGAGTGCAACGGCTCTCTGAAGTGGGATGTGTGCAGCGAGATCCACTTAGCTGTGAGAGGAAATGTTAGATGGTTTTCTATTGATCTCATTTTATTTTCATTCCTGTGCATTCTTTATAGTGGACCTATCAGTAGATATCTATAACCCCAGTAGGTAGGTGCAGGCCGAGGGCACATAGTGAAACATCATACACGTGCGAGACAAGGGGTCTGTCAGCAGATGTGGGCTTCTTACTTCTCACTGCACTAAGCAGAGCCGGGGGCAATACAGGCGCCCAAGATTTGTTGGACTAATGAACTAATGAAGTCTATTTGTTCACCATGCAGGGACAAAAGTGTCCAGACTGCTCTGAGTATGACAGAACCCACTCTGATTTTTAGCTCAAGTGCTGAGATCCACGCCCCCATCTCCATGGTGGCCCTTGAGGCAGGACCAGACTAGTGTTATTTCTCCCACTCCTACTCCAGATGGTGGGTCTGAGGACCCAGCTCAGTAGTTCTGGGACCAGCACAAGGTAGCAGGGAAAAGCTGCGGGCAGCTTCACACTGTCTCAGGCCAGTAACTGGTCATCCTGTCCTTCCTCTCCACCTTTTGAACTTGAGGGCCCAGATCAGAAGCTGAGTGGAGCAGATCTTGTCTCTGATTCCATATCCATCACTGCACATCCCGTAGTCCCTTAGCCATTTTCCACGGGGTTTATGGTGCTGTATAAACAGGAAACAGGAGGTTGCTTTCAAAGGAAGAGAAAAAGGCTCCCTCCAAGGCCTCCTTTTTTCTGGTTCCCTTACATTCTATAGGGAAAGGCTGGGTGACAGACACATAGAGTGTCCTGGGCACGAAAGGTGCAGGTAAGACCTGTCAACATTTTTGGAGAGGGCCTCCCTGGTGGCGCAGCGGTTGAGCGCTGCGCTGTGGAGCTGTCGGCAGCAGCGATGTGAGTTCGACGCCCAGCCGGGGAGAATCCCACATGGTGCGGCAGACCTCTCCTGCCTCGCCCGCTGCTCCCCTCAGCAGTGTATCTCTGATCTGCCTGTTCTGCTCCCCACTCTGTCTCTGGTGAATCCTCTCGCCGCCCCACGTGTCTGGCCTGTACCCCAGCTTGTATGTATAAATAAATAAATCTTAAAAAATAAAATAAAATAAAATAAAACTATCTTAAAAAAAAAAAACATTTTTGGAGAAACTGAAAGCTCAAAAGATTTCACCTAACCAGTCATCCAGGGCCCTTCCCCACTCCCTACAACTGGCCAGAAGCCAACCCCCACCTGACCCGGGGCTCAGAACATCACATAAGCCTTCTTTCAACAGAAGCAAGAAAAGGCGGCAAAAGAGAACCATAGGGACCCCAGGATGGAAAGGGAAGTTCCCTGTGATCAAGGTCTGGCTTTTCCTGGCCTGGGGAGTGAATGACCCAGCTCAGTCAAGACCAGCGTTTGCAGAACTTATTCTTATTGTTATTCTCTAGATGGAAAACCCTGCCTCTTCCCGCTCCCTCTCAAGTGTCAGGATTTCCTGAAGGACAGACTTGGGTGTACAGAAGTTTACTGGGCAACATTCCTTTGAGGCTCCCTTCTGGTCATCACTGGTGTCAGGTGTCCCCCTTCCTACCTGGATATTTCTCAAGACTCTGAAGCTCTAGCCACAAGCAGTGATAGTCAGAGGTGTGGTCAGACTGGACAGGAGCCCTTGGCATTGTGCCAACCGCCTCCATGCAGATGGGATTCCCCCACCCCACACCCCATTTCTTTACCAGGTGCCAACTCAGCTCTGTACCTTGCTAAAGAAAATACATCAATATTCTGCTCATGATTGCCTAAAAGGAGCTAAAATCTAGGGAAAGAAAGGGGCGCCATCCACTCAGCTCTTCTCTTTTCAAGGAATGCCATAAAAGGTGGTATTCAGTTCACAGGCTGCTTATGATTCCAACAACTGCATCCAAGTGTCTAAGTTTCATCTACTGAGTGACTCCATCACTTTTTTGGCACTGCTTTAGATGCAAATTGAACATTTCCTCCAAAAGTTGTGGAAGAAAAGTCCTTAGGCTGAGCCCAACTCTTCTGCTGACCATCAGCACCTGCCATGCTCTCCATCAAGTCCTGGGGCCGGCAGCCTCCAAGACAACTCCCTGACATCCCCAGGAGAGAAGTTCCAAAGGTTTATCCTTCTAAGAATGTTAGGGCCTTATAGTGCCTCTCACTGAAAAAGCCGAACACACTTTCATGTGAGTCACTGCTGGGGAAATAAAAAGTGTGTGTGTGTGCGTGTGCGTGTGTGTGTACGTGTATGTGTGTGTGTGCAAGTGCATGTACAGGCATGAGTGCTTTATTAAGAACAGCAGAGAAAATATTCCAAGCTTTTCCTAATGCTAACTCCACTTGACAAGTTCAGTTGTCAAACAAAGGATGAAACAGAAGGAAGAGCCCTGCTCTGAAGTCTGGAAGTAGCCCCAATATGGCCACACCCTGCCCTCCAAAATCTTTCTAACAAAAAATGATCTGCAGACAAATGTGTTCAGCCACTCCAAAGGACTGCTTCGCTTAAAAGTCACCACACATGACTGTACCACACCAAGGAGTTGCAGAGAAAGGACACCAATAGATCCTTCCCCACCAGTTTGAGGAAAAGAAAACATGCAGATTGGCACTGCCCCAGGTGCTACTGGCACCTCCATGGGAGCCTGGAGCTCATCACTAGGCTCATGTCAGTCCCCACTGCCCTTCACCTGCCATAGTCCGATTGCTCCTTCTACCCTCTGTTCTCTTTCCAAGATCCCAGTGATCTTTCTAAAATGTGTCTCCATTCCTGCATTTTCCCCAATTAAAACTTTTAAGGGGGCCTCCCTGGTGGCACAAGGGTTAAGTCTCAGCACTATGAAGCTATCTGCAGCCACTGCAGCACAAGTTCCATCCCCGTTCAGGGAGCTTCCCACAAGGCGCAGCAGACCTCTCCTGCCTCACCCGCTGCTCCCCTCAGCAGTGTACTTCAGTAGACCTGCCTGTTCTGCTCCCCACTCTGTCTCTAGTGAATCCTCTCACCCCCCACCACACCCACACACACCTCTGGCCTACACCCCAGCTCCTGTATGCATAAACAAATAAAACTTAAAAAAATAAAACTTTTAATAACCTTTCACAGCCTAGGATGACTTACCAACCTCAGCTATCTCTCTAACGCCATCACTATATGCCAGTGGTCTCCAGGGAGGACAGACCCACAGTCACAGTGGCCTTTCTGCTATGCATCAATACACCGAGCTCAGGTCTGATTTGAGGCCTTCACACTGACACTGGAACTTTCTTACTGCTTGGTCTTACCTAACTTGGTCTCCATTAGGAAAAACCCTTCTCAGAGAGAGCTTCTGAGACCACCCTAGCTAGAAGAATGGCCCTCCACCACTCAACCATGCTTGATCCCCTTAGGGAGGCTTTTCCTTGAGAGCACTTTACCAATGCCTGAAATGTATTATCCTTACCAACAGTGAAGGAGGACAAGAGGGGAATGAGCGCATTCAGCTCGGGCCTCATCTGGTCTTGATAAACTTTTTTTCTTAAAGTAATATATATTCCTTAAAGACAACAAGTAGGACATGCATCTTTAAAGCCTCCCATAGTTCCACTACTCAAAATAATTAATGTTGTACAGTGTTTCATGCCAGTGTGTTTTGTGGGAGGATAATATAGTTGTGTTCACACTGGACATCCAGTTCTGGTTTTTCTTCCTATTCACTCACCTGTCACCAATAACTCAGATGAAGTCACTGAAGGCACACTGGTGGAACAAGCAGATGACACAAAGCTCAGTAAGACAAAGACAGAAAAATAAACACTTAAAAATATCAGTGTGCTAGAAAGATAGGCCAACTATACTGACCTAAATTAGACAGCAATTAACACAAGATTTTAACCACCAGTTCAGAAGCACAAATTAAGGGAGACATTGTTTACCAATAGTATGCAAAGACTTAAGGACTCTGGTTGGCACTCACAGCTTATATTTAAAATAACACATCCCCCTCCACCACCAAAAAAATCCAACTAATGCAATCAGTTAAACACAAGACAACGGTCTCAAAATGGAGTCACTTATGTGAAGCCCCGAGTCACCAAACAGAATTAGTTTGGGCTCTCCCAAAGTGGAATGGACTTTTAAACCACTCAGCTCAGGAATCTCCCAATTTGCAGTAAACTGCCTGATTCTCTAAAGGAAAGCAAACTCACGACAGAGCTCCTTTCTATCTTCTAGATTGGATGCAGCCTGATTCATAAATCACTGACTAAAGCCAATAAGATCTTTAAATTTTACTCAGTCGAATTTTTCTATAACAAATCTTAAGCTATATTAACCCACGTAGGGTTTTGCTCTAGTCAGCAATGGTCAGACCTTACCTGGGAGTAACCATGTCCTATACCCAGCTTCAGTTCCACTCTGGTGATAATAGTTACAAAATTTTGCTTTGGGATAATTATTCCTCTCCTTCCAGGTGTAGGCTGAATTTTAGACCTAATTAATGTTAAGTGGAAATAAAGTCTCCAAGAATTTATTAGATAACCCAAGTGAGGGTTTGAATCTAAAAAGTAGTCTGACAGATTTTACTCTGAAAGCTGTTCCAACAAACCCAAGTTTCAATTTAGTTTCTATTGGTCCAGTGAGTTACTGACTTTAAGAATTATTGTGGGGGAGGCCTCCAGTTCTAAGTAGTTCTGGGTAAAGATATGGCTTATGTTACAGAAAGGCGATACAGGACTTATTCTCTTCCTTTCCATTAGCAGCATTATAAAAACATTGCTAAATCTTAATCTGACTCCTTGGTTTTAACAAGTGTGAAAAGACTGGCTGTACCTTCAGGCAGCAGACTCCTAAAGAGGCTACAAGGTAGCTCCTGTTTCTCACTTCAAGTCTCTGAAGATGGTTCTACTCTCTTACCTGCTGGAGAACAAGGCTTGGTGACATCTGAACCCCTAGATTAAACTAGACTTGAAGCTAAAATTTCCCTGGTCTCTAAATTACATGACCTAATAGATTCATTTTTCCCTTTTAATGCTGCATTTACAACTAAAACAATCTTAGTTTTCAATCACATCTTCTCTGTTCTTCACCCCCAAACTTCCTAAACGCAGTGCTCCCCAAGACTGTATTTCTACTCTTCACCCTTAGTGAGCGCTTCACTGCCATCAGCCTCTCTCCTGTGTACCCATCTTCCATATTACCAGTTGTATCCTGTCTTCCACACCACAACACTAATTTTCAGCCTCCCAACAAGACATGTCCAACTAGCACCTCAAACCCAAAAGGTCCCAAACTAATCACCTCTTTTCCCACCCACACTAGCTTTTCCTTCAAGACCCTAGCCTCCCTGAGATGGATCTCATGGGAAAATGACCTCATCACTATCTCCAAATCTCCCAACCTACACCTCATCAGTTCTCAAACCATGTGATACTGTCGCTACAGGTCTTTCCCTATTCACACTCTTACTTGCTAGTACCCTCGCTGAAGTCTGCATGGCAACCCTTCTCTACGACACTGACCACCCAATTGGTTTGTCCACCGATTCCTCCTTATCTAATGTATTCTCCACACACCAGATTCATCTTCATAAAGCACAGCTATGATTATACCCCTCCTCCACTCATTTTTGCCTAGTGAATTAAAGATAAACTGTCTCCTACCCCAGATTCTCCATAATTCATCCTCCACCCTGGACACGTCAAATGTTCCAGCCCAGCACACTGGCCCTGATTACATCCCATGCTTTCCCATGCTCAGTCTTTTCTCCCCCTGCTCATTCTCCAAATCCCATCCTAGAAGGCACTGAGACTTCTCAAGAAAAGTCTTCCCTGATTCTAGTCTATAACTGAACCCCCTCCAAAAAAATGCCCCTTCTCCAAAAAAAGTTATCTTTCTACCCATCTATAAATATTGCCATAGTTGGTCAAAGAGTGACTAGTACCTTATATGGCAAAATATATCATTATGGATCTTAAAAGGGGGCTTATATCCTGGATTATCCAGTTGGGTCCTAAATGCAATCACATGTGTCCTCACGGAGAGGCAGAGGAATCTGACACAGATACAGACAGAAAGGCACGGCTGTACACAGAGCAAAGACACAGCCACACATGAAGCAATGTCAACAGTCACCAGAAGCTGGAAGGCCCAGAGGCATGAATTATCCCTCAGAGTCTCTCATTGTGTGATCCTGCTAACATCCTGATTTCAGCCTTTTGAACCTACTATAAGAGAATAAATTTCTCGTGATTTAAGTCACCCAGTTTGTGGAAATTTGTTAAAACAGCCCCAGAAAATCTCCAACTTTAGCTACACATTCCACACCTGCATCATTTATATCAGGCTTAGTTTTCATGTTAAGAGAGCACTTTTCATGATCTAATTTAGATTTCAAGTTCCTCAAAAGGTAAGGGCTGCCCTATTGTTTGTTCACCTAGAGAGCTCCTTACCATTGTTAGGCCTTCACGGACACCAGAGGACAGGAGACAGAGTAGGGTATAGATAGAGTTTATTAGCTCAGCTGAGGACCCTTGAGCCAAAGGGACTCAAAGGCCCCGTTTTGGTTTTACACACAGTTTATATACTTTCTTAACCATACTAGTCATGTTTATCCATACCACTACCCTATCCTAAGGAAAACATACATTATCCTTATCTTAAGCAAAGCAGATGTACAGAAGCAAATGTAGCAGTTAGGATCTCTGGTGCCATCCCGACAGGCCGTAAATTCTCTGGTGGGCTAATTCCCCGGCCGTTAATCTTTAGGCGGCCTTTTTCCCAGGCCTATGGACGTCTTAATTGCCCTTCACCATGAATATCAGTGCTTTTTTTTTTAATTCATAGAATTTTTTATTTTTAATTTTTTTAAGTTTAAATTTTGTGTATTATCTACAAAGTATATTTTATCCATAACTTAAATACTGAACCACTGTAGACAATGATTTGATCAAACTTAATTTAGAAATAATAATCCATTCTTTTTGACAGTTAGAATTTACTGAACCTTTGTCAAGTTTAGTTTCTTTTTATCAGTAATAGCGGCAAGAAACCCTTCGTTACGTCCTTTGCTAGTTGATGTGTGCCACAATGATTTGTTAAAGAAGACACTAGATCAGGTTCACTGAATATTAATCAAATCCATCTACCTTTATCTGCAAGTCCTAGAATCATGGCATCCCAACGTTTGTGTGGCAAAGCATTTGTGCAACTGTAGTTACACAAACACAACTAATGATTAAAAAGAGCTGCATTTTCAGTCCTCCAAGTTAAAATGATTGGGGAGGAGGGGAGCCCTTGGGAGCATTCATAAAATCCAGGGTGGTAATGAGCTGTATTTCCCGACAGCAGCTAACATACTGCCAGGAAAAATGATTAAGTGGTAGAGTGCAAGCTTTTAGAGGCTTAAATGGTTCAATCCTGTCCTACAGAATGCAGAAGTCTGCACACATTTCCACTAATTTTCCTTAAATGGGAAATGTTCCAGAGAGAGTTAGAACACATCTCTCCTTTGAGCCAACTGAACTGTATTCTGGAAGGTTCCCTTCTGATGCCAATACTTTACAGCACTACACTGGTATTAAGACACACCTGCTTTATTCTTTTTCGTGACATCACTCCGCTTGAAATTATTATACCTTTGTCTCCCCCAATGGGACATAAACTCCATATAGAAGGGTCTTCATTTATTCACTGCTCTATCCTGATGACCTAAAATACTGCCTGACATACAGACCTCCTCAGTTGTTTCCTCAAAGGTAGAAAGGGAAGAAAGACAGATTAAGGAATAACTTAAAGTGTTACAGGGCAACCCCAATGTGAAATGGGTTGGCCTGACTGTGGGTCCTCACCTGTGAGCTTAAAAGGAACGTATAATGAGACTCAACTACAGGTATACACAAAAAGGGGTAATAAAGGGCTTATTTTTTTTTTTTTAAAAAAAAAGGGGAAATGAAGAAATGAATAACTTAGGGAAAAAGAGAGAGAGATAAATTGGTGAATGTGTTCTACCAGTTGCGCTGAGCTGGAACCCCAATAGCACACTGAAAGCTAGAGAAAAGCCAAGAGACCCCGAAGGCCCGCATGTTTGGTTATATACCAAACATGGCTGCTTAGCTACACCCTCAGTTCCCAGCAATCCTCCTTTCGGTGGTGGTGACAAAATGGGATTTGTAGTTCTTGGTGTCTTAGATCTCTTTGACCTGGGGTGGGGGTGAGGTCCATAAAACCTATTTGTGGAGTTTGTTCAGAACATCGTTTCTACCAGTATAGGGAGTTCTCCACTTCTGAGGGTAGGTTAAAATGGCAAATATAGGTATCACAACACAAGAGCCAGCCATTTTGCACAAAATGTCCTTATCTCATCATATTGACATCAATTTTCAGGTTCCATTAAGCAGAAGGAAAGTGAAATTCTTAAGGTCAAAAGAATGAGCCATCAAACATCCAGGAAAACAGTGATAAAGAGAAAAATGAGAAAATCTCAAACAGCTGTTGTGTTTCCCTCCAGATTCTTGTAAAAAAGAAATTTAGTATCTCCCTTCTGTGGGTTGGGCTTCCAGAAGTTGAGTTCCCTGCCATGCTTATTTTTACTCAAAGCAAAGACAGACAGATGTATCAACCAAAAAAGAAATTACTCGCCATCTTAATAACAGATGCAACAGTAATGGCCCCTCAGTCTTCATACTGTGCGCAAGCTGGCTATTGCTCTACCCAGTTATATTGAGTGTTGAGGTTTGACAAATAAACTTTTAACATCTCCATTCTCCAGGAAAACCTGCTAATCAATGGTGAAATTTCTAGATAACCAAAATTTATTTGCTTTTAAAACTATGTTTTAAAAAAATGGCTATGAAATGCTTGGGGTAGCAAATCTATCCAAAGATCATGCACTTCAGTGACAAAGACACCTCATTCTAAAAGGGGGCCAGCCATCTGCTACACAAAGGCAACAAACTCTTAGGAAAGATCTTTAATAGAATTAGAAGAAAGGATATTACTAAATATAGTTTCCAAATAAGCCCCCCTCCCCCAAGTTATCAATTCCCTTGTCAACAAACACCCAAACAGGCTCAGCCTGAAGCAAGGCCACTGAGGCTGGAAAGCTTGCTGTAAGTCCAAAGTACCCTCTACAGAGACTCCCAAGAAAGGGGACAGGCTAGTCCAGAACAGCAGGAGAGATGCAAAATGTACAAATCAAGATATCGTCTCTTCCAAGGACAAATCTCCCCACATATCTCTTCCAAGTCTTCTACGTGTCTCTCCTCTACTTGTTACCTCCAGTTCTCCTTTCTAGCACTACCAGGGTACAGTTCAAGCTGCAGAAGCAAGATGTCCTGAGTTCACGTGTGTTTGGTTATTCAAGCATGGCTGCTTAACTCCCCCCCTAGTTTCCAGTAGGTCCCCCATCAGGAAGTATATATATACCCTTTTAGAATGTGTACCCCTTAACAGTTTGTGGTACCTGGGGCAACTGCAAATTGGTAGTCATTATGCAAAGCAATGATGATTCCCCCAAAAATTAAAAATAGAAATTCCACACAGTCCACTTAGCCTTATGAGTATTTACCTAAAAAACACACAAAAAAATGTGAAGAGATATACACACCCCCATGTTCATGGCAGCCTTACTAACAATAACCAGGAACTAGAAACAACCTAAATTCCCTTCAACTAATAAATGGATAAAGACATGGAAAATATATACACTATGGAATATCATTTAGATATAGGGGATAAAAAAATAAAATCCTGCTACTACTTGTAGTTGGAGAAGGAATTAAGCTTAGTGAAATAAGCCAGACAGAGAAAATGATCTCACTCATACATGGGATATAGAGAAAATAAACAAATGACTAAATAAAACAAAAATAAACTTTTGAACTATTAAAAATGTATGTACCACCTGTGTGGTACAAGCACATTCTAAATGACATGCTTCTCCCATTCATTTACATTTAAGACTTATATACACCCAGAAATCCTCATGTAAGAAGCCTTCTTCCTTCTGTCCATAATCAGAAGAAAAAAAGAAGAAAAAAATCAACCAATAAAACAAAGTTTCTGCCTGCAGGCTAGTTCTTAACACTGAAGAAAACCAAACAAACAGGAAATGCTGCCATTTCCTAGTTTAAACTAGAAACCACAGCACATTAGCAATCAAAAGGCTGCAGTTTGTGCTCCTGCCCTCTCCCCCCCAAATTCCTCAATTATCAAGCAATAGGTCAATTATTTGGAGATGAGAAATTAAGAGGAAAAGACTTTTCAGAGGTTCACCATTCCCCTAGGTGCAGAGCTTTTGACACATGGGAAAATGTTAAAATTACACTTGCATCAGAATCCTCACCACTGACACATATTTTTAAAGCAGTACATTTTAAATGTTAATAAGTTTTAATTTTGATTTTTAGTAAATGTAGCTAATTTTAGTAAATTTTAATTGAGTACAACTTAAATTTCACTTATTTTATTTATGAACCTAAACAGGAATTGTAATTTGTTTGGAACCTAAATGTTTAAAAATTGAAGGGTTTTTTTCTGGAGAACAAGCCAGTTCATTGACTATCCTGCTGGGGAGCAGGGGCTGAGATGGGAGGCCTCTGCTCCATGAATTAAAGTTCTCTCTTGATATTCTGTAGTACGTCCAAACTTTGTGCATTCAAGCTGTAAGCGGGCTGAGTCAAAGTCCAGTGAACTGGCCTCAGTTACCCTGTATCAGTTTTTGGCGACCATGAAGGGATACACACCGGTGGTTAACCAACCCAAAAATCCTCTCTTTGTGTTGGATACCTTAAAGTGCAAACAACAGTTTTTTTGGTTAATGTTACTGGCCTGTACTAATTGTTATATACCTGACTGTTTACTACACATTACTTATGACTATGTACCTGCTATACCTACATGTTGTATCATGTACTATGTTATTACTTATGATTATGCCAATGTAAAGAGTTTGTCTAATATTCACCGTGGATATGGTGATTAAAACTAAAAGTGGGGATTTGTAAGCGGGCTGAGTCAAAGTCCGGTGATCTGCCGCCCCCTACAGGGGTTTACTGTTAAAGGTGAATTGCAGCCAGGTGATCTGAAGCCCTGCCAGGTGGGCTTCGGGAGAATGTGCGGGATTTTGTTTACCTGGGGCAGGAAGGCGGGGCCTAGGAGATTTTAAAAAGGAGTGAAAGGAAAAGGAATACACAGCTGCCATTATGTAGAACTAGAAGAAGGAGACGTCATTATGTAGAAGAAAAGTAGGAGTTGATAGCTCACCACGAGGTAAAAATGAAGATTTAGGGCCAGGGACTTTGGAGGCTTTGCAAGTAGCCAAAGAAAGAAGGCAGACGCCCAAAGAGGGCCCCTTCTAAAATGTGTGAGTGCAGTCTGATGGGCCATCTGGCTGCTGTAGCTGCTGTTTACAGTCTTGTTGGCCTAATGATGTACTGGAGTATCAAGGTGGTTTTAAAAGCATTTTTAGTTGCGTCCTGTGTCGTCCTCGCAAGTTGGAACCTGACCTGCAGTCTGATCGGTACATGTGGGAAAGAAGACGCCATTGTGGCGGGAAACCTTCAACATAAGAAAGAAGACACCGAGGGCCTCCCTGGTGGCACAGCGGTTAAGCGCTGTGCTGTGGAGCTGTAGGCAGCACTCGATGCGAGTTCGACACCCAGCCGGGGAGAATCTCACATGGTGCGGCAGACATCTCCTGCCTCACCCGCTGCTCCCCTCAGCAGTGTATTTCTGATCTGCCTGTTCTGCTCCCCACTCTCCTCTCTGGTGGACCCTCTCGCCGCCCCACGCCTCTGGCCTGTACCCCAGCTTGAATGCATAAATAAATAAATCTTTTTAAAAAAAAAAAAAAAAAGAAGAAGGGTCCTAAGGAATTTCAAAATGTCCTGGTTTTCCATTCTCCTTTTGATCCCCTGGACACTAAATGTCTTCTGTTCCTTCAACTTCCAATGGTGGCTCATTCTAGAATTTTGGATATTTCTAAGACAAATAAGAAATATAAGTATCATTTGTTAGAACACCGAACCCAACAATGAAGATAATTCCTTCCTGAGATGGAAGAAACAAGATGGCTAACCACTGCTCCAAGGGCTCAAGCGGGACCCTCTAAAACAAAGAGATGTCATTTGTCTGATGAAAAGAACCTAGGGTAGGCTAACAGCTTTGGGGGGAAAATGGCTCTTTGTCAAAATTTCTCAAAATAGCTACTCCCCAGTGGCACACTTCCAAGAGACCACTACGTGCAAATTGAAAATTCTCTGTACAGAGAATCTGTAGAACAGATAAGAGACAGAAATGGCAACTGTTCAAGAGAAAACTGGGTGTTTTCTCAGATGACATTCCTCTGAGAAAATAAAGTTCACAGGCCCTTGCTTTCCCAAGGGCTGACATCAGCCCAAACACAGTGAGAACGGAATTGCAGTGGGCAATTCTATTCACAGTAGATAAGATCAGCAATGAAAGGAGTCTCTGGGCTTCTACATGCTACCTTCACACTCAAAACAGAATGGAAAACTAAAAATCTACATTTTAAGGCAGAGAAGATTTATGATTTATGCCTTCAGTTAAGACCACGGGAAAAATGGCCAGAGGCGATCAGAGCACGGCCTACTGGCCAGTCCCCCTGAGCCTGTCTCCAACTGTAACCCAATGAGGCTATTTCTCAATCTTATCCTTTCATTATTTCTCCACCAAAAGCCTCTTGTTTAAAAGGATGACTTATTTTGACGACTGTATTCATTCACTAATAACTAATTTATTTCTCCAAAGAGAAGTCTCCATGGTGCTAAGAGCCTAACCTTGTATCCTTTTTAGGCCCTTCAGGCAGTAGGACAACTGGGTTTCCATGCCAGCCTTGGCAGCAGCTGTGCCATACCCAGCAAGATGCTGCTCCAACAGGGAGGGGACATACATTTCTGCTGCAGTGACAGGAAAAGGGTGCATGTACGGTAACAACTTATATCCAAAATCACCTTGCAGCACCATTTCTATGTTCAACAGTTCATTTCCACACAATTTCATAAGAATTCAAGATCATCATTTTATAAGTTTTTGGATTGACTGATTTTCTTACATCTCTGTTAATTTTCGGATAGTACTTGCCTTCTCCCCTCAGGTGTGGACCCTGTAGTTCTCCCACCGCCACAGCACTACTGAGCCATCACCACAGTCCCTCAAGCTCTTCCCACCCCTGTTTTGACCCCTCTCGCTCCCCCCTCCCCTGCTGGATGCCTCTTTTTCCTGATCCTTTGTTTGGTTTCCCTATGGCCCACAAAGAGGTGAAACCATCCAATATTTCTCTTTTTCCTCTGACTTCTTTTTTTTTAAAAAAAGATTTATTTATTTATGCATACAAGCTGGGGTACAGGCCAGAGGCGTGGGGTGGCGAGAGGGTTCACCAGAGACAGAGTGGGGAGTAGAACAGGCAGATCAGAGATACACTGCTGAAGAGAGCAGCGGGCGAGGCAGTAGAGGTCTGCTGCGCCATGTGGGATTCTCCCCAGCTGGGCGGCAAACTGGCACAGCACTTAACTGCTGCGCCACCAGGGAGGCCCTTTCCTCTGACTTATTTCACTTAGCATAATCCCTTCCAGTTCCATCTGTGTTACTGCAAATGGCCTGAGTTTATATTTGTTGATCAAGGTCAGAATTTTAGATAACAAATACTTCTTTGTCCTACAGAGAGATCACAAGATACATAAATATTTTTAAGAATTATTCCTTTACTGTAAGATTTTTATTTATTTTGCGTAGAACTAGGGTGTAAGCCAGAGGTGGGCGAGGGCGAGAGAATTCACCAGAGACAGAGTGGGGAGCAGAACAGGCAGATCCACTGTAATTCACTGCTAAGGGAAGCAGCAGGCAAAACAGCAGAGGCCTGCTGAGCCATGTGGGTTAACTCCAGAGCCTGGGATCAGACTCAGGATGTAGAGGGTCTTCGTAATGCTAGTGCTGAGACTTAACCCCTAGGCCACAGGAAAGCCTAGATCACAAGCTATATTGGTAAGTTAGATGACGGGAGACATGTACCACTACTTTAAAAAAGTGGTGCTGGAGACATACTTGGGAGCAAGGAGTTTTCTATATATTTATTGCAAACAGTTATACACCAGACACCAAAAGATCCTTAAGGTCTGTGCCTTGAGGGTTCTCACAAGGAAGAATTGGCAACTCCAGTGCTCGATGTTGCAACCTCTTCCTTCCTATTCCCAAACCTGCAAAACAGTCCCCTTTTCTTTTGGTCTCACTGTCAGTGAATCAGTGGCCTGGCCACCACTAGAGGAGATCCTCAGTAGCCACAACCAGGCTCATTTACTCTGTTCCCCCACCTTTTCCTCTTCATTGCTATGCAGATTTGCCCACTTTCAAGAGGCACTTAAGGTCTTTGGAAGTGCTCAGAAATTGCTGTTGTTCCCAACATGCAGTCTCCATTTTTCCCATTTTAACAGAAACCCCAAAGCTTAGCTAAAGTCATGGTCACCGAGAAGAGACATTTCCCAGCTTCCTTTGTACATGGTAAAGACATGATGCATTCTGGCCAATGGAATGTAGGCAGAAATAGTGAGTACATTTTCTAGGAAGGGTCCTTGCAGAACCCAAGCACATCTCTTCTTTCTCCTTCCCTTCTTCCTGCTTTCTGAAATACAGATGTGATAGCTGGAATTCCAGCAGTCATCCTATATTAGAGATGGAAGTCACACATCCAGTGTGGTGGAATAGCAAGACAGAAGGAACCTGAACCCTTGACTGGCTGTCCTCCCGACTTCCTTTATGTGAGAGAAATACACATATAGCTTGTTTAAATCACTATCATGTTTGGTTTTCAGTGACTTGCAGTTAAATAGGGCAGGAACTACTTTTTGGTATAGAAGCCTGAACTTTTTTCTGGCTTCTATGAAAAAGGTTATAAATACACAGTGCTAGTTATTTTCGTAAAATAATCGAGGCTAAAAAATATCAGAAGAGTGAGGCCTCCCTGGTGATGCAAGAGGTTAAGCCTCAGCACTATGAAGCTATCCACAGCCACTGCATCATGAGTTCGATCCCCAGCCATGGAGCTAACTCACATGGCACAACAGACATCTCCTGTCTCACCTGCAGTGCCCCTCAGCAGTGCATTTCAGTAGATCGGCCTGTTCTGCTCCCCACTCTTTCTCCGGTGAATTTTCTCACCCCACCCCCACACACACCTCTGGCCTAAACCCCAGCTCTTGTATGCATAAATAAATAAAAGTCTTTAAAATATAAATAAATAAATAAATATCAGAAGAGCTTAGCTAAATCATAGAATTGCAATGGTATACTTAATGTTTACTGTTCAAAAAAACTTGGTAATCATCTTTGAGATATCATCTTTCATAAAATGATTTTTGGATTGTGGGAAATAATGTGAGCTGGATAAAATCATGTCTACTCCTTAATGTACTTGATATCATCACAGTACTTGACACTGACCTTATCTGTTTTCTTAAAAACCTGTTCTTTCAGGCTTCGGTAGCACCCTACTTGGATGCTTTCATTGGTCTCCTACCCTGTCTCCTCCACCACCCCAACTCCAACCAAGTGGTGGCATTTCCCAGGGCCAGTAGTTAGCCTTTGCCCTTCTTAATGTCAAGAGCAGAAGCCTAGAATGAACAGGTATCAGTAAGCAAGAGGAACCATTTCTTTCAACAACAGAAATGTTGTAACTACCTATTTGTAATTTTGTAAGATCAGCTCAATCTTGAAACTCAAAACTTCCTGCTGAAGAGGCCACATGGGCCATTTATTTTTATCTCAATACCCCCAATGAACTGAGTATCAATGACTACAGAAGAGAATAAAATCATGACCCTAGACAGAAATAAGAGACAAGATATGAGAGTTCAACAAATTTCTGGATGACAAAGTAGACTAGAGAGTTAAGATGGATGAGAGAAACTGAAAAAAAAAAAAATGCAATCAAGGAAGGTTCCAGGGAAAGTAGGATCCCCTCTACCCTCTGAAAACTCTGGAGAAGCTCTGAACTGAGGCTGACAGGTGGAATGTTCCACGGGATTTAGGGGCTTCCGCTCCCCACCCACTCAACCTGAAGTTTATCAGTCAACAGATCCCGTCAAAGCACACAGAGAAATCAGTCAAATCTGCCCCTAGAAGAGGTAACTTTGCTGTGTCTCCCCCCCCACCCCCCACCCCATCTGTTCCTTGACTGAATGGGAAAGATTATTTGGTATATCCGGTCTCCCTTCCACAACTGTATTTAGAGGGCAGTGGAATGACAGATAACCCTTTTGTTCATAGTCACCAAAACCAATGAGAAGGCTACTGGACATCAAACTGCGATGCGGAACTGAGTCATATGCAATGACTAGTCACTAGATGGGGCTTTGGGCTGCCTGCCTTGGGAGGAAGTGATATGCCCTGCAAGCCAGCAGAGAAGACTGGGTCATGAAGCACACCCTTGCCAGCTAACATACACTGAGAAGTATACACAGAGTGTTAGCACACATACTTCATAGGATGCACATGGTCCGCAATGTGATGTTTTCAGTCGATCTTTATATAGAACAAAAAACATCTCAACATATTTAACAAAACAATGCATGGAAGATGCTTAACTATGTTCCAAGTAACACTGGAAGAACTTCAGAATCATTACACATTTTGATAAGTGTGTCAAATTTCAAAAGGAATGTACCTTCTCCAATGGTACTGGAATTTTGAGACTCATATTGGCAACCTACACCTTGTGAAGATAGGATGTTTTCTTTTTAAAATGGCCTGAGGTATTACAGCACCATACGAAGGAATTGTTACTATGACATCCATCAGTGTAATAAAGCTGCTTCTGCACTTTTCATCCTGAAGCATGGTGTCCACCCTGGTATAGTAAAATGAAAGCCTGACAGTTCAGGAAGTGCAACAGCACCAGCGATACAAAGGCGAGTTTGTTACAGGCCTGAGGATCCACTGGATATAGACCTAGTCATTATCTATACCCATTAATGATGCCCACTCAACCCTTCTCCTCCCTGCTGAGGAATAGTTTATTGAACAGCAGTTCTTGAATTTTTTTTTAAATCTGACCCTCTTTACTTCTTCATTTTTGAGGACCTCACCAGCTATGTATGTAGGTTTTAACTATATATTATATAGTTTAGCTTTACATATTACATAGCCAGTAATCTTCTTAGTACACATAGCTATATATCTAGCCCTTATTAGAAATTAAAACTTAAGAAATTTCTAAAATACAAAAATTTGCAAGTACGGTGGCTGCTCAAAAAATTAAACACAGAATTACCATATGATCCAGCAATTCCACTTCAGAAATAGATGCCCAGAAGAATGGAAAGAATGACTCATTTGTAAACACACCCAGGTTCATAATGGCATTTTCACAATTTGTATTATTTGCAGCTTGACACTACAATTAAGAACACTGCTTTCAATATTCTAGAACTTGTTTTCTAGTGAACATATGTACAGATTTCTATTGGGTAATCACCTAGGAATGGAACTACTACATTAGAAGATTTGTGTATATTTAGCTTTAGTAAACATTGCCAAAGAGTTTTCCAGAGTGACTGTACCAATTTATACTCCCACAAGTAGTATATGAAAGTTCCATTTGTTCCTCATACTTGTAAGCCCTTAGTATTTTCACTCTTTTAAATTTTAGCCAATCTGGTGGGTGGGTAGTGATAACCTATTATGGATTTTACTTTGCCTTTCTCTGATGACTAAGGACATTAATCAGCTTTTCATATATTTATTGACCACCTGAAGTGCCCATATTTCTGTTGTTCCTTTTATATATTCATTTTGTAGGAATTTGTTATAGCCTCTGGATGAGTTCTGTCAGATGTAGTTTTTTTAATAAATATCTTCTCTTTGTGGCCTTCTTTTGCACTCTTAATAGTTCAATAAACAGAAGTTCTTAACTTTAATGTAGCTCAATTCATCAATTGTTGCCTTTATGATTACTGCTTTTTAAGAGGCTACAAAAATGTACAATTCCTTTATACTAAGTATCGAATATTCAAATGTAAGCAATACCTTCAATATTTTCTCTTTACAGCAGTCTGACTGAATCTGAAGTAAGAAATCATTAATAATGCCATAAGTCTTTTAACCGGGCCTCCCTGGTGGCACAAGGGGTTAAGTCTCAGCACTATGAAGCTGTCCACAGCCACTGTAGCACTCGGAAGCAGGGAGCTGACCCACATGACCCAGCAGACCTCTCCTGTCTCACCCGCTGCTCCCCTCACCAGTGTGTTTTTTTTGGTAGCTTCACCTGTTCAGCTCCGCACTCTGTCTCTGGTGAATTCTCTCACCCCCCACACCTCTAACCTACACCCCAGTTCTTGAATGCATAAATAAATCTTTTTTAAAAAATAAAGTCTTTTAACCTGTAGGTGTAGAGGTCATTCCCCTTCTCTTCCTCCTTTTTTTGTTGTTTGTTTGTTTGTTTTTTGTTTTAAATGGGGGTTGGGGGAGTGTCTCTTTGCCATTTATTTTCTAAAGTAACCAGGTCATTTGTTCAGTAGTTTTTTTCAAAGTGCTCTTCAGTTCCCTCAATTTCCTGTAAACTAGCACTTAGAACTAATCTTCAAGAGGATCAGTTACGTTTTTAACAGAATTCCTCCACTGGTAGAGTGGTAAACAGCTGTCAGGAGCTACACAACAGCTGGCCATCTCTGTGATGGTAGCAATGTTGATGGTTACTGCTCCATTCTATTCATTCAGTGGGGATTGAAAATAGTAATATTTGGGCCTCCCTAGTGGCACAGGGGTTAAAGACACAGCGCTATCAAGCTACTGGCAGCCACTGTAACATGGGTTCCATCCCCAGCAGGGAGCTGACCTACATATGGCGCAGCAGACCTCTCCTGTATTGCCCGCTGCACCCCTCAGCAGTGTATTTCAGTAGACCTGCCTGTTCTGTTCCCACTGTCTCCTCTCACACACCCCCTACCTCTGGCCTAGACCCCGTTCTTGTATACATGAATAAATCTTTAAAAGGAAAATAGTAATATTCTAATTCTGTCACTCCTTTTACATTTATTCTATAAAGAGAACCTTCTCCTGGGCCTCCCTGGTGGCGCAGCGGTTAAGCGCTGCACTGTGGAGCTGTCGGCAGCGGGGACGCGAGTTCGACGCCCAGCCAGGGAGAATCCCACATGGTGCGGCAGACGTCTCCTGCCTCGCCCGCTGCTCCCCTCAGCAGTGTATTTCTGATCTGCCTGTTCTGCTACCCGCTCTGTCTCTGGTGAACCCTCTTGCCGCCCCACGCCTCTGGCCTGCACCCCAGCTTGTATGTATAAATAAAAAATAAATCTTTAAAAAAAAAAAGGAGAACCTTCTCCTAATTAACTATGGTTCCTCTAAGATACAGTTAGCACAGGAAATGCATGATAATATCTAAGAACAACCCTATTCTAAGCCCCATTGTTTAGATGAGGCAAGCAATGGGAGAGTCAGGTTGCAAAACCAAAGAAGTCTTAATTCCAGAGTCTGTCCTTGTACACTAGACTACAAGGACACTCTCACTCAGTTATAATGGATACAAATTTACTGGGAAGGAAATATCTTATTTGTATCAAAAGTTTAAACAATGCACAACCCATTTTGAGTCTGCAGTTCTAAATATAGAACTTATCTAAGGATATCAGGCATTTGCAGAAAGGTGTTTTTCTTTTAAACATGGGCATTTCCTACAGCTTGTTAACAATAGCAAAAAAAAAAAACACACACACACAAAAGAAATCTCTGGTTGGTTCAGTAAATTAAGGTACAGTCACAGAAACCAACGACACACAATCATTAAAAATGTGCTGGGTTAGAGTGTTTAAAGAGCTGGACATATTTAGAGCATATTCTTTTTTTTTTTTTTTTTTTTTATTATACATACAAGCTGGGGTACAGGCCAGAAGCGTGGGGCGGCGAGAAGGTTCACCAGAGACGGAGCAGGTAGCAGAACAGGCAGATCAGAAATACACTGCTGAGGGGAGCAGCAAGGCAGGAGAGGTCTGCCGCACCATGTGGGATTCTCCCCAGCCGGGCGTCGAACTCGCGTCGCCGCTGCCAACAGCTCCACAGCGCAGCGCTTAACCGCTGCGCCACCGGGGAGGCCCTTTAGAGCATATTCTTAAGGGAAAAAGCAATGAGTCATAAAACAGAAGCACATATAGGACAAGGATGTACAGTATATACAAAAAGAAAGCATATATAACATTAACATTAACAGAAGTTATCTGAGTGCCAGGATTAAGGTGATTTCCTTTTTGGTGCTTCTATAACGAATACTTTTCTTTCATGTTTCTTTTTAAATAAGTTTGAAATATTGTTTACGAAGAACCCTAACAAACCTTAACGATGTGGGAAAATGATTCTGACAGCATAAAAAAAGCAAGCTATCAGATAATGCATAGTAGCAATAATCTTGGTAATAATATGCATGGGAAAGAGATGCACTTGAACAATGTGTGTCTCTGAAGACGAGACTGCAGATGGATTTCAATCTCTTTATGAACACATTACTGTGACCTCCACAATAATGCATGCCACAAAGTATTAAGACAGGGAAAATCTAAAATTAATTTTTAAAAAATATGATTTAAATAGAGAGCAATAGGAAAAGAGATGATAGGAAGAAAACACATTTTAGAGGCTGGGAATAGTAAGAACCAAGATTCACAATACAGAGGCACAAGCAGGAGGGAAAACAGTTTAAGAGATATGACATAAGGGCCAGAATTGTTTTGTTTTTTGTGATTTCAGTGCTGCCAGAAAATACAAAGGACAGTTGGACTAGAAGGGGCTGAGAGGAGATCCTAAAGCAAGGGCACTCAATTAGAAGGGTTTATAAGAGTATAGGGATGAACTGAACTATGTGAAATAAGCAAGAGCAACACATATGAAATCCAGGCAGCACCTGCAACTTGGACTAGGCCAGCATAGGGAGACATAGCAATGAACACATTGCAAGCCCAGTAACTGCAAGATCTGATTCCACTTGCAGAGGAGACAGGAGGTGGTGAAGGAGGCGGTCAACATCTAGACTGAGAGAAGTGAGATTTGAGAAAAAATAAGTTTGTGCTGACTGAGAAACATGCACCTAGTAATGACCCACTAACCACTGAAACCACAGGACTCAGCAGGACACAGACTGCGGAAACAAAGCTGACAGTCCCCTGAGAGGTGTGGTGCCAATAACTGACTCTGAGCAGAGTGTTCCCAGGAAACCCCAAATCTCAAGATCTCTTTCAAAAACTTTGCTGTCTTTCAAAAACTGAACAAAGTTTTTGAATGAAACAGAGAAGCCCCATGCAAGCCCTGAGATGACCCTATTGCAAAAGACCTGCTGCTGAAGGGGGGAAAAATCAAAATGACATCTGATTTTGAAAGGACAGGTGAGGGCCTTTGGCACCAACAGGAGGTGCTCATAAGCCTCCTGAGCAATTCTGTGCAGGACAGTTATATCCTGACAGGAGGGTCTGCCTCTGGGCAAAAGAACCAGGTCGGGGAGACTTGGTGTATATACGCTTTGCACCTTTCAAATTCTGAACAGCGCATAGTCTGGTCAAAATAACACAATAAAGTTTAATTTTACTTAAAGGTCATTCCAGTGAGTGGGCCCTATGCCATCCCCACTGTTGGCACAAACAGCATAGTAACAAAGATCGGGGCTGGCAGGGCAAGGTGCCTAATGGGAATCAATCTGCCCTTGATGGCACCATAGCATCATCCCAACCAGGCAATCACCATGAAACAAGGTTTGAAAGGCAAGAACTCTGCCCAACACCAGGACCTAGCAAAACGAAAAATCAAGAATCAAGGTCCTTCTCTGTGTCTTTTCCAAACCAGAGTCAGTACGATCTGTAAATACGTTGGTTTTTCACCCCTAGCAGCCTCCAGCACCCAACAGGAAAGTCTGGGAGGCTGTCACAGTGCAAGGTAAAAGCTCAGAAGCAGGCATCCCTGGTGGTGCAGCGGTTGAGCGCTGCACTGTGGAGCTGTCGGCAGCACAGGATGCAAGTTCGATGCCCAGCCAGGGAGGATCCCACATGGTGCGGCAGACCTCTTCTGCCTTGCCCGCTGCTCCCCCCAGCAGTGTATTTCTGATCTGCCTGTTCTGCTTCCCGCTCTGTCTCTGGTGAACCCTCTCGCCACCCCACGCCTCTGGCCTATACCCCAGCTTGTATGTAAAAATAAATATTTAAAAAAAAAGCTCAGAAGCTCTGTGCAGGACAGTTACAAACCTGCTTGAAGGCTAGCAAAGTCAATATACTCTACCTACATGCATCCTAGAAAAGGTGTGAAAGCGTGCAAATCAAATACGTGATGCTTGCATTTTTTTAAACAGTTTTAAAGGGTGATTACATGCACTGTGAAATTAGAGACAGGAGTAATTTCAAAACTTTCCCACATGCACTCAAAATGATGTGATTTCTTCAACAATGGATTTGGGGTGGTATAAAATCCTGAACATTTTCCTCATGCACACAAATACCAGCCCTTCCTCAGGGCTATGGACACCACAGACAGCTAACACTGGATCCAGTAATGTTCTAAGGCGGTGCGCTGAATACTGAAGGACTGACACTACAACAAATATTTCTCATACTGAGAGTCATCAAGCAGAATGCATTTATACGAGCAGCCTGTTAGAGTGAGGAGCCTGCTGGGAGTTCCACTCAAGGATTCCCTAGTGGTTGCTCTCAGGGATGGGCTTCAAAATGCATAAATCACCAAGTCATCCAATAACAGGGAACACTGGACCTGTTACATTTTCTCTACCAAAAATCATTTCTAAGTATCTCCATATTTACTACCTGAGAATTTGCCCTTTTTGTGTATTTGACAGTTTTAGATTCATTTTGCTATATTTCTGATTGCATATCCACGTAAGAAAAACAGTAGACAGTAGGGGATTTTTTCTATCAAAGCCAATCAATGCAGAAAATTTTATTTTAAAGTGTGCAAATTAATTCGTACCCTTCCAGTCAATCTGATTCATCTTGGGGAAAAAAAGGGAACTAGAAAACTTCCATATTATGACAATCCTGCCTCTAACCAGCTGTATGACCTTGAGCAAGGTCAGGGACCTGGTACCCACTTCGATAAAACAATCTCGAAGATATCTTTTTGTTCTAACACCCAATTTAACATTTTTGAAACATTAAATTCTTCAAATAAAACAGCAAACACAAAATATTTTGAACAAAATTAGCTTTTTGAATAAACCGAATTTAAGGTCATAAAATTAAAGATGAAATCATATCATTTGATCAACATAAACCACTTAAATTGTTGGGTTATATGACAAGCCAATTTCATCTTTTCTCCCTGTTTGTCTGAAAACCATAGTTAAAGTTTACTGTTTTTCTTTTTGTTTTTTCCTGGTTTTCCAAGTTTATTTCTGCAGACCCAGTTAGATGAGGGCTTTGCATCTAAAAGATGTTGGGCGTGCAGGTGGTAAAGCCTGGTTTAAGCTGGCGACACAGAACCCGACCAGGTGAGGCAGGGCTGCGGGAACTTAAGATCTTGGAGTCATGGAATAACTGCTTCACCACCAGCGATCTCTGCCCTCAAGGTCTGGATGAAGTGAAGCTGGCGGAGGCAGCAGCACTGGGCGCCTGCGGTGGTCGGGTTCCGGAACCCGCGGTCCAAGTTACGGCTGCCATCATGGGACTTCTAACACAGCCAGCTGCCGCCACAGGGTCCTTCTCAAACACTTGCCTACAGCAGACAATTTCCTCTGAAATCTTCTCCATCTTCTTCAGTTGAGACACAAAGTACCAGAAGCAGCACTTGGTGATGTGTGTGTTTTTGGTGGGAAGTGGGAGATTCGTAAGCAGTAGAACGGCTGCCGGCAGCGTTTGAGGTGGGCAGGCAGCACCCACCATCTTGTACTCTGCCAGTGTACCCCAGACATTCATGGCACTCTCTGTGCTGGCCACCACCCAAAAAAGGAAGTATTGATTTTTTTCAATATCCAAATTATTTCTCAGTGAAAATTTTTTTTTTTTTTTTGCAAATTAGCATTTCCCCCATATCTACAGTGGTTACTACAGCTCCTACAATAAGATTTTATTCAGTAGTTCACTCACTCAAAGACTACCACAAAGCAATTTATAATTATGCACCACTTTCCTAAGATATATTACAACTAGTGTTGAAGGGAAGGAAATTGTATACAATGATGCTCCTTAAGTGATTAAAACTTGAATATGATTCTGAGCACTGAAAATTTCAGGAAGAAAATGAACTAAAAAGATAGGGTTTGAACATCTGTCAAGTATCTAAAACATTTTTTAAAAGGTACTGAATAAGAAAGACTACTCCAAACACAACTTGAAGATTTAATCACCTTCGAAAAGTAGAAGGTAAACATGTTTTGTTTCTATAAAATTATATATTTCAGCTAGTAACAACAGGTAACACTTTATTGCAATGTGGTAATTCCTGCCCAATATATGTAAAACGCTACTCATTTAATCCATGTCAGTATACTCTGAAGCACATGCTATCTTATCACTCCCATTTTAGAGATGGACATGCTAAGTCTTTGTACAAGTTAAATGTTTAGCTCAAAGTTACATAGCTGATAAGTGCCAGAGTCAAGGCTCAAGACGGATGGACTCACTCTTAAGCCCCTGCTCTTAACCACTGTCTTCAGTTAAAATTTAAACTCCCCTTCCTACATGATGTCACTATTTCCTCTCCATGCTGGTTTCACTGAGCTAGAAAGGAAGGCTCAGAACAAGTAAACAAGTCGAATTAGCACTCCAGCATCTAAGTACAGCAGAAAACCCCAGAACCTCTACAATAACATCCAAAACAAAGCCTCCTGAAACGCCAACCCAATCATATATATTTTTTAAACCAAATTCTAAGATGCCAATCTTTTGGCCCACATTTTATCCTTATCTTTCCTAAATTCCATTGGAAAAACATGGTTGGGCAAAAAAAGGGTGATTCCCAAAGCTTAAATTCCAAGTTTCTTCGTTTGGCAACAATACCGTGCTTTGGACTTTAAAATCATAGGCATGGTTCCCAGAGGAAAACATTTCCTTTATTAGTAATTGTTTTTGAAAGATTCAAGGATACTAAATATAACACAATACCTTCTGACTTTTATAAGAAACACATTCTCCAGATTATTCTGAAACTAATGATTGCTTAGACAATTTTGCCACAGCACTTAAGCAACTATATTTTAAAGATTCACTGAAATTTGTCAAGTTCTCTTAATTGATCTTATACTGTTTTCTGATTTCTATTATGAACTAAAAAATATCCCAATTCCCAATTAATTTCCCTAAGCGATTTTCCTGATTTATTATTTCTAATTTTCTTAAGATCTAATACAAGATTAGGGCCTCCCTGGTGGTGCAGGGTTAAAGTCTCAGCGCTATCAAGCTATCACCACCAACTTCGGCATGAGTTCAATTCCTGATACCAGGCCAGGGAGCTGACCCACATGGCGCAGCAGACCTCTCCTGTCTCACCTGCTGCTCTCCTCAGCAGTGTATTTCAGTAGATCTGCCTGTTCTGTTCCCCATTCTGTCTCTGGTGAATCCTCTCACTGCCTCTCTGGCCTACACCACAGTTCTTGCATGCACTGATAAATAAAGATAAATCTTTAAAAAAGAAGAAAAAAAAGAGGTCTGTTTTGGCTGTATCAGCAAAGCCGGAATCATATAAGTAGATTTTTCACACTATGAAATCAATATTTTCAAAATTCTACTAGATACATTCATCAAAAGCAAAGAAGACATTTTACAGTTTTAAAATGTATCTTTACTATTAAAAATCCTATACATGATAACTTGGAAGTGCTGACTGATAGGATGAGGGTCTGATTGCCTTGTTCTGGGTTAATGGACTACATAAGACTCTTAACAGCATGCAATAGTTACTGTGTTTTAGGGAGAAACATGCACTTAGCGAGCCTCAAAACCCCAAGTATAAGCAGATTAAAAGGCAATTGTAAAAAATTAAGGCACCTTTAGCTGGACAGCTCCTCAATGTCCTCCCTATCTAAGACATGGATGAGAAAATACGTAAGAAGCAATAGGCAATTTTTTTTTCCTGGAAGACGGATCCAAGGAGTTGGGTGGGGAGGGTAGAAACTTTGTTTCACCTCATAACCCCACAGTGGGGAAGAGGGTATTTATTTTTAACAGTAAATACATGTAATCATTAAAAACAGTATTTCCAAAATATAGACCAGTACCTAGCCTATCTTTTTTCCCTCCTTCTCAGACCTGGTAGGTCCATGAACTCCCATTAACATTAAGTCTGGTCTCTTACCTTTAAAAAGGGCTCCACAGCCTCCTAACATCTGTATACTCACCAGCTAGGACAGGAAGGGTGGGCAGAGTTCTTTTAGGTAGAATCAGAATATTTAACGGGAAGATCTCATTAAATCTTTAACTTAAGACTTCGGAGTACCTTATCTCTGCGAGCAACTTCCAAACTTGCACCAAAATACTAAATTTTCTATAAAATATATCTTAAAAGTAAGTATGGAGTGTTCTCCTTGGATGAGCCACTCTGCAAAAAAGCTTTTCAAAACCCCACTTTCACCCAAAACATCCTCCTGCTATAACTGCTGTTGCCACCCTGTTACCAAATCTTGTGCTTTCTTCCTTCCTAATGTCTCCGAATGCCCCTTTCCTCCAGTTATCAAAAAATTCAAGCTACATAAAGGGGTGTTGGGGACCTATTGTAGGGCAACAGGGACTGGTGGGAACAGATGTTCATCAGTTTCAGTCAAATGTTTATCTGGTGGAAATGTGATGGCAGACCTTTCAATTATCAAGATGGGCAAGAAATTCTGATTAAGAGAATCTTCTGATTTTTAAGATAACATGTGGACCAAAGCAACATGCAGGTCACCAGTTGGCAATCCCCAAGATAACCAATTTCTCATTCGGATCCAGGCTCTTTCATCCATCATACATCACTGCCAGACCAATTTACAAAATACATGGCTCTCAATCGCTAATAACTCCAACTACTACCCAAACCTTATGCCGTCACTCAACTGCTAGGTAATACAGCCACTATCCCCCTTCTCAACTCCCCTACATAAACCTTTCACTTTAAGGAAATGTGTCCTCTCCCCTCATCTCTCAACCACCCCCACCCCCACCCCCACCCCCCCATTCCCCGCCCAAGCAGCTATATCCCCACCAACATGGCCTCTTTTTTAACCTTCCACTTCTACCCCATCAATGCCCACACTAGAAGAAGGAAACAAGACCATCTACTGGAAGTATACTTTCCAGCACCTGCCGACTGCGTGAGTCAAGGGACCGCTCCGATTAAAGCTAACGGATTTAACTTTCAAAACGGGCTTTAAATCTCCTAAGATGCAAACCTATGGCCTTGTCTTAGTAACATCACCCCCCCTCACCCCCGACCAAAATATCAAAGGAGAGAGGAAACCTAAGTCGGACTCAGAGTAGTCGCCTGCCAAAAAAGGCTTTACGCGGTATTGACGTTTTCACACTCAGAAAGGCCTCAGGGAAGTGGGGGACTGGAGGTGGACCCCCAACCAACCCTGCGAGGCAGGCGGAGATGCGCAACCTCCCGCGCGCTCCATCTTGCGCTCTGGGTATAGCACCCCCAATCCGACTCCGGAGCCGTGTCCCGGGGACCCTGACCTGCTGACCCCTGACGCACGCTCGTTGGGGCCCTGTACCCAAGAATACAGGGGGTTGCCCCGGGCGGGTGTTGCCATCGGCCGCGACAAAGGGTCAGAGGATAAGAAGACCCCTCTGCGCGCGCGCCCCCAGCACACCTCCGTGGGGCGCCGCTATTCCCGGCGCGCCCACCCCGGCGATGCTGCGCTACCTTGTCCTCAGGCAGTGCGTCCGGTTCGCGGGCCACTCTCTGCCTCAGCTCCGACATGCTGGAGACCCCAGCACGACGTCTCGGCAGGCGAGCTGCGTAGCCGCCAGAGCCGGCAGCTCAACACGGTCGCGCGCGGACTCCGCTCGGCCAGCCCCGCCCCGCCTGAGCGGCTCTGAGCTCCCAGCGGCTCGCAGGCCCCACCACAGCCAGGCCTCCAGCCCAGGAGCTCGGCCCCGCCCAGCGCGCCGCCGCCCTTTCACCCGGGCGGAAAGCGGTCGGCCTCCCAGAACCCGCCAGCTCGCTCCTCCTTTCGGAAGGAGGGTCCCGGAGAGAGCGCGCACGCGCACAGCCGCCATCACCACCCGGAGGTCCACCAACGGCGCGAATCTACCAGGGAGGCGGGGCGGCGGGAGTGGGGCGGGCCAAGTGCAGAGGAACGCATTGGACTGCAGTGTGAGGGGGCGGGGAAAGGCGTTGCGTTTGAGGGAGATTAGCCAATAGAAGGTTTCGTTCTGACCCTAGACTGACGGCGCTCCCGCGTTGGGTCCCAGAGGTGATTGCCGGGGACTAGGTGCTGCCCCCGACGGTCTCGTTGGGCAAGAGTTTACTACCCTTTTCTTGGTGTCCACCGCATCCAGAGTTCTTCCCTCACTCATATAAGTAGACGCTTGTGTGACCTTGAATCGGTCAAGGAAATGGCCCGAGGAATCCACCTGTGTAAAAGGAAAGCATCAAGTAATACGAAGTGAAACCCAAACTTGAGTCTGTGTTCCTTTGCCAAGCTTGTTTTTATTAATTTTTGAGCGTTAATTATCCCCTAGGAAATGAACTAAATGATTAATGTATCGTATTTAATCCGCTTGGAAGGGGATTTGATTTTTATTTTACAGATCAGACATTCCACTGTTTTTCACATTTCTGTTGTCTGCACTGTTGAAAGACCTTTTGTTGGACAGAAAAGCTGTCCCCTTTGTTCACTGCCAGGTTCCCTATTACCTGACATATCCTAAATAGATTTTAATTTCTCCGGAAGAAAAACAGACAAGGTCTTACGCCTGGAAAGTGTCCAGTAAGAATCAGAACATAGATCTGTTAACAAAAACACACACTAACCATTGTATTTACTGCCTGCCTCCCTAAACTAAAGTCACTGCTAATCCCAGTGTTGCCCTCAGTGGTCCTATTTGCTGCCTTTTAAGTGATGTAAAACAAGTATAAAATAGGGTCCCTACCAGGCCTCCCTGGTGGCGCAAGGGGTTAAGTCTCAGCACAATGAAGCTATCCACAGCCACTGCAGCTCAATTTAGATCCCCAGCGAGAGAGCTGACCCACAGGGCACAGCAGACCGCTCCTGTCTTGCCCTCTGCTCCCCTCAGCAGTGTATTTCAGTCTATCTGCCTGTTCTGCTCCCCACTCTGTCTCTGGTGAATCCTCTCATCACCACTCCCCCCACCCCACACACACCTCTGGCCTACACCCCAGCTCTTGTATGCATAAATAAATAAATCTATAAAAAACAACAGGGTCACTTCCTTTAAGCATACTGTAACTTTTTTTAAGATTTATTTTTATTCATTTATGCAACCAAGAACTGGGCTGTACGCCAGGGATGCGGGAGTGAGACGACTCACCAGATAGCGGATCTACTATAGTGCATCTACTGAAATACACTGCTGAGGGGAGCACCAGATAAGACAGGAGAGGTCTGCCACTGTACCATGTGGCTTAGCTCCCTGGCCAGGGATCAAACTTAGGCTGCAATGGTGATACCGCTGAGACTTAACCTCTATAATATGCTGGGAGACCCCAGCATATTATAATTTTAAGGAGAAATTTGCACACACACGAGTTGTGGTTTCATATTGGCAATTTTAACCTGAGCTGTGGGTTTTTAGGAAAGTAATGAGAATTCTGAGAAATGCCTTAAATCTTTATTTCTTTTTTTTTTTTTTTTTTAATTATTTATACATACAAGCTGGGGTACAGGCCAGAGGCGTGGGGCGGTGAGAGGGTTCACCAGAGACGGAGCGGGTAGCAGAACAGGCAGATACACTGAAATACACTGCTGAGGGGAGCAGCTGGTGAGGCAGGAGAGGTCTGCCGCACCATGTGGGATTCTCCCCGGCCGGGCGTCGAACTCACGTCGCCGCTGCCGACAGCTCCACAGCGCAGCGCTTAACCGCTGCGCGACCGGGGAGGCCCTAAATCTTTATTTCTATATATCACTTAAATATACTCCATGAGAGTATAGTCCCAAGTTCCTGTAACAGTGCCTCAGAGAGACATTAAAATAGGTGAGGAGGAACACTGGATACAGGGTATAGGCTTTGATTCCTATTAACTACATTGCACAAATACTTGGGGGTTTGGGGTTTTATTTTAGAACGAGACCAATTTCCTTCAGCTCATAGTTTAGTGAGCTTTGCTTTTGTGTTCTATTTGGTCTTTTGTTTTATTTATAAAAGTATGTAACATTTGTGATTTTAAAACACAGTGAGTGCTATGTGTACATCATTTTAACCATTATTACAAAATTTACAAAATGTAAATTTTAATGCTGGCACTTTTTTGCATTATGTGGGATCATCTATCCTTTTGCATATATCTTAATATCAAAACCTAACATAGCTTCATCTATTTGTGGGCATTTTCCTTTCAAATGTCCCTTAGTATCTCAGTTCCTTTGCAAAATGTGGATTGTGTTCCTTTTTCCAGTAAAGAACATTTGCATCACCAACAACAAATGTATGCTATTGTTTTCATGCTTTCTGCTTACACCATAATGTTTTGGTTTAAAGCCAAGTCAGTGTAATCCACTTAAAGACATTTTAAACAATAGCAATTATTAAAGTATGAAATCAATATTAAATTACTATTGCTCTGCCCACAATGCATGTGAATCAAAGGAAATGAGGACATATAAACGACTAGGACCTATATTGACAGAAGTCTTCTCCAATGAGCTAGTATTTTACTGGCAAAGCTAGTTGGAGAGTGGAAAAGATTATTCTAGGTTGAAAAAATATCATGTTTAAAAAGATCATGCTGGCCTCCAGGCTTGTTAGCATGACTTCTAGAAGTCGAGTACCTCATTTCTGTTCTCCATAGTACTGACTTCAGGACTGTACTTAGTTTGAGATCTGTTATCCTGGGATGGTTGAGTGTGATAGATAAGAAGTTTGTTCAAGCCAAATTGTAGGGAATTATCTACTCAAGTAATTAATACTTTGAATTCTATAACTCTGATCTATGTACTCCTGTTCTCCAGCTTCCTTTATATTAGTCTGGTTTGAAAAGGAACAAGCAAACTTCCATTACGACTAATGTGATGCTCCCCCATGCAGATGAGACACTCCTTAATTACGTGCTCCTAAAGGTGATCTAGATATGGACACCTCCACCTGTCTCAGAGGATAACCCTGTAACTCTTTCTATGTTGATGTTCCTCTAGATCCTTTAGATAATAAACCTTGCTTAATTTCCCCAAGAGGTGGGCCTCCCTGGTGGCGCAGCGGTTGAGCGCCGCGCTGTGGCGCTGTCGGCAGCGGCGACGCGAGTTCGATGCCCAGGCAGGGAGAATCCCACATGGTGCGGCAGACCTCTCCTGCCTCGCCCGCTGCTCCCCTCAGCAGTGTGTTTCTGATCTGCCTGTTCTGCTCCCCACTCTGTCTCTGGTGAACCCTCTCGCCG
>PVIJ01004498.1:0-58800 GCA_004024925.1 Scalopus aquaticus
TTGTCTCTTGTACAGCTGTTCAGGAGCATCTCTGGGGAGTGTCCAGCAGTAGTCAGCCAGCATTGTAGTCGACCATTTTCCCTGGTATCTTTGTTCCATTGATGGCAATATCTTGATGAAAACGTTCACCATGTTCATCACTAACCATCACAGTTTTCAGGGAAGAAATCCAGATGGGGATGAAGGAAGTGGATCTTTAGAGACATACTGCAGCCAAGTTTCTGATACTGCATCAGCATGTCTTCTACTAGTTCCTTGTAGTTTTCTGCCCTAACATTCACAAGAAAGTTTGTAGACACTAGGTGAAAAGCATTCCATGCTTGTTTCTCATCACCCTGCAGCAAGTTGTCAAACTGGTCATCTCCATGCAGACGGAATGTTTGGGTAGACTATTCTCGACTTCTTTGGCTTCGTTATTCTGCCGGAAAGAGAGGAACGAAGCAGAACTAACAGTCATTTGCGTGGTTGTGCGGCTCTCTCCACACCATGGGGACTGCAAAGGGCATTGATGGTCTTTTGCCATTTCACCACTGTGAAAGCTGTGTTGTACATGTAGCACAGCATCTATGCGGGGCCCAAGGCTTGTCTTGGTCACCAACCTTGCATCCAAAGTAAAGATGATAAGCCTTCTTCACTTGAGAAGTGATACTTTTTGGTTGGCAAATATCACTTCCCCACAAATAGAGCAGAAATTGTCCACGCTATTAACGCACTTTTGAGGCATTACTGTTCCGTTTTGTGCCTAAATGGATAAACTAATAACAGCTTTGTGGGACAGTAGCTTAAACTGTCTCGCACAAAGTTTGAAATATTTTCAATGCTCAACCTTTCCAACAGGGCTTTCTATGGTGCACTGCTGATGTCAGCTTCCTTCAGTAGCCACCTGGCAGTACTATTGCATTGCATCAGAAAATGATGCAATCAACTCTGGATGATGTGTGCATGATGCTATTATGCAATGCGATGCAATATTACATCCTTCTAGGCTGATTTAGGATGTTGTTGCAGTCCTACTGGATAAATTTACACGGTGAAACATACAAAATGAATTCTATGAACTATCTTAAAAATGAGAGCTAATAAAAATTTTTCAGGGTTATATTCATATTCAGCACACCAAGATATTACAGATTAGTGCCTTTTTAAGTCAGTAATGATCATTTTGTTGACCAGTGTTATTGTTAAAAAAAAATCATTTTTTAAGTATATCCATTTTGAAAATAAAATATAGTAAACTGGCAATATTACTGTCTCACTCCATAATTTGTGATTTCCTACTCCAACTGTAAATTTTATTAAGATATGCATTAGTGATGCCTTATGTGGAATTAGCAAGTAACTTTGGTAACACATACACATTCCTTAAAAATTACTGCCAAGGAGAAACCATTTAAAAAAATCATCCAGCCTTCTGAATCAATGCAGAATACTACGCAAAATCTAGTATTCATAGGAAGAGTATGACTCAGCAATAGTAAAGAACCCTAATGAACAAAAAGATCCCAAAATACATTGTGCCAAGTGATATTGCAACTTTTTAAGACATTTAAGTCTAAGAAAATAAAAAATTCTAAAAGAAGCATACAAAAAATTTACATGAACATATTACTAGACTTAACTGTAACAAAAAAAAAACCCCAAATACATGAAAATTAAACAATTTGCCTTTCAGAAACAGTCATTTAAAATAATTGAAATGTAATCATTTTGATAGCATTATATTTAGTTTGCAGTTAAGAGAAGATGCAGTTTTATCTCCAGGCAACGCAGAAGTCATGCTAAAACTAATTATGCAGCAATGATTTTCCAGTTGGATGATCTGCTTTAAGAATTTTGCTTCACTTACAGATTTCTATTTAATGAGAAGCTTGCAACGAAATATTGGACTGTAAGCTCTCTGCCAGTTTGTTTACCTGAAGCATAGATTCTGCCAAGTTTGTTTCATCCACTTCCAATATCATCCTTTTGATTTCCTCGTATGGCACCCGAAAAGAGCTCAGGAAGATTGCTAAGATGGAATATAAAAAGTTCATAATGAGTAAGACTTTGAAACATAGTTCTATCTGTAAAATTAATTTTAAAATTAGAGATTTTAAACATTGAATATAATATTGTGGAGAAATTTCATTAGCAAATTTTATACTTGTCTCCAGATTTAGAACTTGTGTTTAAACAACATTCCTACATTATTACACTGGTTCTGGGGTTGGTTTTTAATGCTAAGTTATTGGCCTAATTTAGGAATGGTGAAATTTTTCAGGTGATCAAAAAACTAATATATGCAGATACATTAGAAAAACATAACACTGCAATAAAAAAATTAAAATAATCTTAAGCCCCAACATGTGCAAAAATTTGTTCAAAATGTGTCATTACGTTGTATCATAGCTCCCATTCCTTCTAAATAATTCAGGAAAAAATATTTTAAAACCGCTAAGAAGCACAATAACACTTTTACAAGTTACAATAATATTTCATTGTTCAAAAATATTATAGACAATATGCCAGAAAAATATCTTTTGCATGTAACTAAACTTAAATATCCAATATTAAATATCCAAATATCCCATTTTCTTGGCAAACTGTTTAAATGGATTAGATGGAATGATGTTATGACTAAAAATTCCAATAATATTTATGTCTTTCTTGGTATCACATACATATAATGTAGAAACATAATGATCTTTTGAAAAGCTAGTGAGGTATGTAAGGATATTTCACAGCATTAGATTTAGTTCATTTCCTTTTCCTTCCTTTTTCTGTGGTTTCTTCTCACCAGTAATGTCACTCACTTATTGAACATACTCAAAACTTGCCATTGATACAAAATTATTTCATATACTGAATTTATGCAATTATATATATATACACACACATTTTCATATAGAGACTTTTTCTAGTTTTCATAAAACTCAGAAAAACAAGATAGCCTTCTTTCTTGGATGGAGGATTTATTTCAGATTCCTGAGGACATAATGTATTATCTACAAATGAATAACAAGGGCACCATCTGTGTTCTTAAAACCAGCTTCATTCACACATTTCTAAACTCTAACAGCCATAAATATGGAATATCATTAGAAATTATGGATGTATATAATTCTTAATATTCCAACAAAGAAGGTAGAATAATGGTTATAAATAATATCTTACAATACACAAGGGAAACACTAATGACAAAGCACTTAAATTAAAGCAAGGAAGCTGAGAGACAAACCTGCCTCAAAATTCAGCACCTTTTCCTTCTTTTATTATTGTGCCATGTGATCCAAATAGGAAAATGGGCAAAATCTATGTAAACTCAATTAAAAGACTAAGAATATATAACAAACACATGTGTAGGTATACATACATATATGTATGTTAAACCTCAGGAGTAAGCAAATTGAGGAGATAAATTACTGCCACACACACGAGGGCACACACACATACAACACACACACATACTCTTCAAATTTAGTAAGATTAACCAGATCCTTAAAATTACTGATTTTATTTTCTCTCAGGATTTCTGCTTTCCTTCCTTTTCAGGACACCTTCAAAATGCATTAAAAATAAGATTAAGTATATCCTTCACTTTGAGAACAATAAATTCCACTCAAGAAACCCAGTCTGTGGATACAACAGAAAATATAGAAAAGGTTATAGTGTTAAGTACAAAGGTCCAAAGGATTGAATTACTCTGAAAAGTAACACAGTCATTGAGAAAGAAGTGGTAGTTTTCTATTTCAGACATTTTGACAAAGTAGAAAGCCACGCTTTAAATGTCTAAAAAGAGATATATTTAACTTTGATCTTAAATGTATTTCTCAGGTATCCTGAAAGGAAGGAAAGTAGAAATCGTGAAAGAAAATGCAATAATTACACAGGCCCACAAATTTTTACAGAAGTCATGTTACTGAAATAAAATTTGTCATTTCCTATCAATTTGTATGTGCTCAAAATGAATATGACAGTCGAATTCTAATTTTGGCTCTTTTTTTTTGTAATCTGCAATAAATTGAAGTTTACATCACGAAATCCTTGCCAATAGTAATAGGACTACGGTTAATAACTGCAAAAAATTAAGTCATAGACTACTTCTTAGATTTCTTCGCTTGTCTCTTGTATAGCTGTTCAGGAATAGAACAGATGGAAGATGGTTTCCATTGTGCAAAAGCACAGCCTTAAAATTAAGTTTCGAAGAGTCCAGAAATAGTCTCCATTCTTGTGCGTCATGAGTGATTTCTAAGGCATTCATGAGGCCCTCAATATCGGAACAGAATACCAGAGTACTTTCCTTTCTGAAGGCAGGCTCCAACTGTTGGTGGAGCTTTCAATATAAAGTAATTGTGACATCTTCTTCTAGAAGATTCCATTGTTGGGAGTCTTGATCCTAGCAATTCTGCCTTGTTCTTGGATAAGTCCAAATCACAAACCAGGTAATTGAGTTCTTCCTGTGTTAGTCTGTGTGGGTTGATGATGCACCACAGTGAAAATCTAGATCACTGCATGCTAATGGAACAGAAGAACAGGTCGGCTCACCCTTGTTCTCATCAGATGAATCAAGAGAATATTCTGCTGGAGGTTCTGGAATAGGAGGTCCCTCACCATGTGGAACTGGTTTCAATGCAGACGGAATGTTTGGGTAACTATTCTCGACTTCTTTTGCTTCATGATTCTGCTGGAAAGAGGAGGAACCAAGCAGAAGGAACAGTCTTTTATGCGGTTGCCTGGCTCTCTCCATACCATGGGGACCACAAATGGCATTGATGGTCTTTTGCTATTTAACCACTGTGAAAGCTGTGTTCTACATGTAGCACAGCATATATGTAGGGCCCACGGCTTGTCTTGGTCACCAACCTTGCATCCAAAGTAAAGATGATAAGCCTTCTTCACTTGAGAAGTGATACTTTTCTTTTGGTTGGCAAATGTCACTTCCCCACAAATACAGCAGAAATTATCCATGCTTTAACCCACTTTCAAGGCATTACTGTTCTGTATTGTGCCTAAATGGATAAAATAGTAACAGTTCTACAGAATAGTAGCTTAAACTGTCTCACACAAAGTTTGAAATATTTTCAATGCTCGACCTTTCCAACAGGGCTTTCTATAGTGCACTGCTGACGTTAGCTTACTTCAGCAGCCACCTGGCAGTAGTATTGCATTGCATCAGAAAAAGATGCACTCAACTCTGGATGGATGTGTGCATGATGCTATTAGGCAATGCGATGCAATATTACATCAATCTAGGCTGATTTAGGATTTTGCTGCAGTCCTACTGGATAAATTTACACGGTGAAACATATAAAATGAATTATAGGAAATATCTTCAAAATGAGAACTAATAAATTTTCAGGGTTATATTCATGTTCAGCACACCAAGATACTACAGATTATGGCCTTTTTAAATCAGTAATGATCTCACTGTTGACCAGCGTTATTTAAAGAAGTGAAAGAAAGGATTAAGTCATTCAGCAGAAAAATAAAAGAGATTAGCAAAAAGAAACTAAATTTTGAGGAAGAACAAAAGTGGAATTTTAGAAGTAAATTAGTAACAATTTATAATAAATTGCAAATTCAATTTATGAATTAGATAGCAGATAAAACTGAAAATGAAAGTAGAAAAAGAAGCTATGTGAACTGCAACACAAGACAAAGAGATAGAAAAATACTAAGTTTAGAGGGCCTCCCTGGTGGCGCAGCGGTTAAGCACTGCGCTGTGGCGCTGTCGGCAGCAGCGATGCAAGTTCGATGCCAGGCCCGGGAGAATCCCACGTGGTGCGGCGGACCTCTCCTTCCTCGCCCGCTGCTCCCCTCAGCAGTGTATTTCTGATCTGCCTGTTCTGCTCCCTGCTCTGTCTCTGGTGAGCCCTCTCGCCATCCCACGCCTCTGGTCTGTACCCCAGCTTGTATGTATAAATAAATAAAAAATCTTCCAAAAAAAAAAAAAAAAAAAAAAAAAAAAAAAAAAAAAAAAAAAAAAAAAAAAAAAAAAAAAAAAAAAAAAAAAAAAAGAAAAGAAAAATACTAAGTTTAGAGATACAATAGATGAGTAAGGATACTATAAAATTACCACTGGAGTACCAAATGGAAATCAAAAATGAGAGAAAGAAAGCAACATATTTAAAGAGAAAATATCAGAAAATTTTCCAAGATTGGAGACACACATCATTGTATCAAAGCGGTTCAATAAGTTACAAACACAGTAAAAAATTTAAAAACCACACTAGATCTTTGTAAAGCCAGACATTTGATGAATTCTTAGAGTAGAAATACTCAAGGACTTATAATAAAAGAATACAGTAGTAAAAAGAACAGGCATATACCTAGAAAGGAGGTTATCAAACTTTTTTTTGGAAAAGGTCTCACAATAAATATTTTAGTTTCTTTTATTTTCATGGTAAATTATAAGCATGAAAAAAAAAAAAAACTGTTTTCAGTGAGTTCTTTGAGTTCTTCCAACAAATTGTCAAACTCAGGAGTAGTATAAGGTACCCCAAACTTGTGTCTGTTGTGAGAAGGAAAAGTAGTGTTGTGGACACCCTAATTTTGCTGATTAAAAAAAGTATGATCTCATTTTTACAATGATGTAAATATTAACAAGAAACATAAAAGATATAATAATTAATATAGTAAATAATACATGAAGATTACATGTTAACAGAACAATTTACTACGCAGATAAACATAATTTAGACCTTGATGCCTTTGATGTTTGCAATTCACCCACTATTCTCAGATATTATTTCAAAATTAAATAGCACACAGAATAAAAACATATTTACAGAGAAAAAACTAAGGTATCTTTATAGTTTATGAATACATGTTTTTTGGAAAACATATGCTGTACCTGAAAGTAAAAAAAGTACAGAAAAAAATGAAAATAGCCTAATAAAATAACACACAATTCAGAAGATAAGCTCAGATCTTATTTGAATACTTATAAGTTTCTAAGAATTTCAGACTCAGTAAAATCCTCCAAAAGTTCTATTAAAATGAATCATTTTACTAATATGCATCTTATCCTTCAAAATGATTTTAAGACCCTAGTGGGAAAACCTGAGTTCTGTGAAAGAATGTAAAGTGTGCAGATTTTGCAACCAATCACATGTTTTCTGTAAGGGAACTGTTAAATATTTAAACTTATATGTTAATTTGTACATTCCAAGTTCCTCCCTTCACAGCTCTGACATACACTCAAATCTGGTAAAACGTATGAATCTTCTAAAAATTCTTCTCTTGATATTAGAATGACTGGAATTCTAACTTTAATTTTTTTTTTATTGTTGAGATAGTATTGGCATACAACACTGCATATGATTTTGGAGTATCTTCAAGTGTACTTTATCATACTGCCATCAAAGCACCCATAATCCTCCACCATAGTCCATCATGCTGAATCCAGAGCCTTCAGCAAAACCTTTATGAATTCAAAATTGGAGGAACCCAAAGCACCTTTAAATTAACAGGTTACTAAATGATGGAATTATAGATATTTTCTTCAAAATTCAATACATATTTTAATTAAGAGAAATTATCCTAGATAATTTCGCAGTCAGAAGATTCTTCTCAGCACTCAGTATCTCAAAAGATATTGAATTTCACAGACAAAATCTAGCTGTGAATCAGGCTATAATTACAGTAAAGAGTATGAGTTACAAAGACTTCTTATAAGCTTAAATCATAACACTCACTACTTTCAGAGAGGACAAGAATACTCCTAAAATGGATGACATCATATAATGGCATGGTACAAGTTCTGGAGCTTTAGATCTGATACTTTAAAACATGTTTGATAATTAAATGAATATATAGTAATTTACACACACACCCCTCTAGCAAAAGCAAACAAAATCAGTATCTTTCTCTATGATGATGTGATTTTGTTATCTCCAAGTAGGAATAGATATACCTTATCCCTCTCAGCTATTTTCAAAATGAACAACCTCATAAGTCACTGAATTGCTACAACCACCTAAAATGTCAATGCTACTACCTATATGATAAGGTGGAAGAATTCAAGGATCACATGCATAACTGGCCCAGAGAGGTAATTAATAATTCTTATTAACAATCATAATAAAACTTGAAACCCTACTTGTACCTTTTCTGTAATATATAAATGATATAAAAAAATCCTCCTCAAAAAGGCAACTATTCAACTTTAAGATACAGATATTTAGGTCAACTTATCATAGCTGACCCATCTAAAAAAAATTCAACTTAAAATGATATTTCTTCAGGGTCCCTAACAAGGTTATTAAGAATCAAGACTATCAATTTGTAAGACAGGTCATGGACATTTTTTAAGAATGCTTTTAACTGAGACAATGTTCCAATAGGGAGAAAAATTTCCTGAAACATCCACATTAAGTAACAATTCCCCAAAGTTTCAGCGGTGTAAGCACAGAAAAGAAATTCCAATTCAGACTACGTGTCCACTGACATCAGAAAGACGAAGCTCTGTTACATAGGACCCTTCCATCAAGATGATGGATGCCATTCTGACTGTCTCTCCAAGGGTAGGGGAAAGCGCACTAAAGGTTCTCACAACAGCAATTAAGTGCTCCCACAAAAAAAGCTACCTCGCTGCCACTGGCTCAAACAAATGGCAGGGCAACATCTAACTTCAAAGAGCAAACATGTGCAATCAATTCGTGCTTAGAAATAGTTATATTTTGGACCAACAGCATTGATGTCCATACACTTTCCTTAAGGATGCTTGACAGTCTTCCAGCACAGAAGAGGATCGTCTGACATAGTGACCATGCAAAGAGATTACAAAGCTTTCATAAAAGAATGTTAACTTTCCATTGTACAGTGAAGAACAGAATTGGACTTTCAGTGGTGAACTTAATGATGATTTTTAATGATGCACACCTGAAACTTACATAATGTTATAATGAAATGTTAGTTCAATTTTAAAAAATGTCAACTTCGGACTGTGTACACATTGCCTCCAACATAACTTTCTCTTTTGCCTCTCATGGAAGAATTATTTTGTTCTAATACTTGCTAAAAGCTCAGAGGAGGCATGCAGTAATTTATAGGCAGACTAAAAGACATGTTAACTCTTCATGCCTCTGGCACCAACACATTATATCCACATTAAATCCCTCTTGCAACATCAGGAAGCAATATATAAGGATCATATTATCTCAGTTCCAAGCAGAACTGTCTTTGATGCATATAAGATGTAGTTAGAACTGAGTAAGAAACAAAACTATTTGCCCTTTGCTATCACAGTAATTCAGTCTTAAAGACAATTCAATACTAAGTATTAAGCTCCTCTAACACCAATCGAATCTAAAATATTTGCAGATGGTACTGTCGAGGAAGGTTTTGAACTATTCAGATGGGATAATGAAACTTATTTTACTCATCAATCTTATCATCATTAATATTCTGACCTCCTTTGTAAGTGATCATCAGAAATAAAAAAAATTTCAGAGCTATGTAAAATATAATCCACCTCCACTTTTTGCAAAATATGTATCACCTAAGTTCATAAATTCTTTGTTTTTGTAATTATATGGGGGGATTTTAAGGGATAACTTTCTTTTCAGTTATGGGAAATAGATTTTCATTCTAAATCCATTTCTTAGCCTTTATTCTTAAATATGCATTAATCTTCTGAAAAACTTAAGTCCATACTTTGCCTAAGGGAAATGAGTTATCATTGAATTTATTATGCTAATAGTAAAATTAATATAACATCAAATGAAAAACAAGTCATAAAGAAAATGAATTTAGAAAAACAACCTCCAATGTGTTTTGCTAAGTTAATAAAATTGAAATCTGATACTTACAAAGGTTCTGGGCAATTTTAGAATCCAGAAATTTAAGTTCTTTAATTTTTTTCTTAAGAGCTTTCTTTTCTTCAAATTCCTCCTCTTCTCTTCTCTCTGTAAAACCAAGCATAGATTCATGTCAGGTGCAGTTAGGCTTTTCAAGTGCAAAAGGACAGGATTCTTTCTATCATCAAAAAATATAAAAATTATCTAAATATTTTAAATCACTTAGTTATAAAATAATAGTAGACTAAACTGTTTCATATAGGCACTAGTGACTCATACTAGAAAAACACTAATAGTAAATAGGAGGAAAAACAAAAATGAAACTGACAGGCACTATGGAAACCAACACAATTAGTTGTAATAACAAGTACAGTTGGTTCACAGGACACAATTGTAAGAATAAATACACCTATTTACACTTAGGGTAGGTTAAAAAATTAAAGCTAAGAGTGTTAAATTAAAACAAACAAAACCGTTTTAGGGGCCTCCCTGGTGGCTCAGGGGTTGAAGCCTGGGCACTATCAAGCTGTCACCAGTCACTGCAGCATGAGTTCGATCCCTAACCAGGGAGCTAACCTACATGGTGCAGCAGAACTCTCCTAGCTCTCCTGCTGCTTCCCTCAGCAGTGTATTTTAGTAGATCTGCCTGTTCTGCTCCCCATGAATCCTCTCACACACACCATCCCCCCACACCTCTGGTCTATACCCCAGTTCTTGTATGCATAAGTAAATAAATCTTTAAAAAACAAAGATAAGACAAACACATCTGCTCTATGTTTGATATACCACATAACTGGAAGAGTTGACTGTTTACAATTTGTTTTCTAAATCTTTATCTGGATGTTTCAAAAATCAACAAATGAATTAACCTCTATGTTCACAGTAAAAGAGAATAAATATATCATGCTAAACAATAGCATATGACCTGTAGTTATGACACAGTATATGATAGTCAAGGTTAACAGCTTTAGCAAATAAAGTGACCCCCGTGTCATCTTTCCTGTTCTGTGTCACTGGTTATCTTACAAAATGGACATATTAATAACAAAAAACAATGGAACAAGGTGTTTTTAGTTAGAAACACATAAGTTATGTTGGGAAAAAATGATTTCAAAAAGTGTATCTATGTATATAGATATATATGAAGCATATTAATTCTACATTAGAAAAGCATATTATAATTCATGCTTTGGTACACAGAATGATGTAGGAAATCACATTTTATAATTTTCAGAATATTAATATTTTCAGAATAATAATTTTCAGAATAGCTATCTGCATCATTTTAGGAATAATCAGCCATCTTTCTCAGCTGATCTTACATTACACTTTTTCTTATGATTATTTTTCTGAATTTCTAATTGTACTCCATTGTTCTATGCTGCTAACATTATGCTACTAACATTCTGTTTAAGCACTGAAGATGGATCTTATTATTGGGCTGTACAAATTATTTCTCTTCCTTTCTCAACTTCCTTCATTCACTCAATCATTTATTTTCCCATAGAACTTAGAGAAATGTAAGAGTTCCCAAAATAAAATCTATTTGAATTATAAAGCACTTGCAAATACATTCAGGGAGGTTTGATATGCTGACAACTTTCCAATCATAAATATATGACATGTGTCTACATAATTCAACTTAACACAGTTTTCTTCACAACCAATCTGTATGGTTATTGTTGATGTCCTAATCCTTAGGTGTCCTAAGGATACCTAAATTATACTCACTCACAGGTACTGATGGAGGAAAGCGGAAGGACTGTTTAACTGTACATTTCCCTACTATACTTCATAATTAAATGTTACTAGAACACAGAAATTTTTATGAATTTTGCTTAGATGGTTTATAATTAGCCACTTATTTCATCTTTCATTCAAATAGGAAATTCTTATTAAGCACCAACTAAAAGGAACAAGGCAGCAGAGATATAATGCTAATACAGAACTCCTGGTCTCATAGAATTTAAGTACCAGAAGAGGTGATTACAAACTGAATGGCAATTATAGTACATAGATACATTTGTGATGATTTGGCGAGAAGCATAGGAGAATTAAAGAAGAGCCCCAAAAATCACACTTGCCAGTCTTTATGGAATAAATGATAACTAAGTCAAAGGTTGGAAGAGGAAAGGAATTTTCCAGGTGAGAAGGTTTTGGGGTAGGAAGGAGAAAAACTAGGAAACAAAAGGATAAGCATTTGCAGATCTAAAAGTACAAGAACTTTAAGGGAATAGAATATGAGTATAGTAATAGCAGTAAATACTGAGTAGGAATAAGTGACACAGGATGCTCAAGACATTTTGAATGGGGTTAGGCTGTTTGGATGTTTGGGTGTTATTCTCAGAGCAATAAGGAGTCACTGAGGGTTTAAGACAGACATTGGTGAGATTTAGAGACATTGGCAAGACCAGTTCTGAAGAAACTCAGGCTACTTAAGGTGAACTGAAAGAATAGCAAAGGCAATGGTAGAATGGTACAAGAGAAGGTAGTTACAGTAATCCAAATGAGGTAAGTGGTGCCCTCACCTACAGGACCAGCCACTGGGATGGAAGAAAGGGGTGAATTTCAAAAGGAGAAGCCTGAATTCGAAACTTGAATATCCAACTGCCTACTCTCAACAACTCTATCTGGATGTCTAATAGACACCTTCAACTTAGCATGTATAAGGTCACACACACACACACACACACACACACACACACACACACACACTCACTCACTCAGTCTTCCTTACCTCGCTTAACATAAATGCTCCTGTTGCAGCTGTTCAAGTCTAAAAGCGTGAAGTTATCCTTTTTTACTACTGCCCTCAAAACCACATGTAATCCATCAGTGAATATGGTCCCATTCCAACTTCAAAATATTCACTAAATAAGCACTCTTCACCACCTGTCTGCTACTACTTCCCTGCTGATGGCTACCATCCTTTTTCATCTGGATCACGAATGCTTTCTAACTAGTCTCCACTTCTAGATTTGACCAACTGCATTCCCTTCACCACAATGAGACAGAAGAGGCCTGCTAACCTTAATGGAAAAAACTTCTTTTACTGCCTTATACAGAATCACAACGCCCCCCCCCCTCAATCCAGTATTTCCTATTACTATCACTTTTAATACTTCCTCCAAAGCATTTACTTTTTTATATATCAAAGTCTTTCCTCCGCCATTAGAAATTATGTTCATCAGAGGTGGAAAATATGTTCACTATTGTATCGTTAGCACCAAGACTAAGACCTGCAAGACAACAGATGCGCAATAAATGTCTGTTGGACATATATGGCTATTTGTTTTTAATGTATGTATGAACCTCCAGATTAAGGGAGAAAGGAGGAAACACAAATGATTATGTCCTCTTTATTTACTTCAGCGACATTTAAGTTAGTCCAGTTTTAAACACATTCAACATTTGGGGTGTGCTTGTACATACACATGACCATGTTCAAGACCAGCTGGAAGTATAGGGTGAAGAGAAATATGAAATGGTTCTACCAGTTACTCTATTAATTGTCAGAGGTATTCCAGATACCAGAAAAAAAAAATGTTTATCTCATTTCCAGTATTTAAATCTTTTCTTATGTTATACTGGTTAAATTTTTCAGATACAGGTTACTAAGAAGTATGTTAGTGCACCTGCTTTCCATATCTTGCCCAAATGGCAATCTTCCACAATTTAGAAAATGTATACATTTTTTTTCTTTATTCTCCAAGAAAAGAGAAGATTCTTTTTTTAAAATCAGTATGTTTCTCAACATTAGCATCCTTCCACATGCTAAAATATTTTCAAGTATACCTAAAGAGAAAATTCAAAGAAACTAGCAACCTTAGGGCCTCCCTGGTGGTGCAACAGGTTGAGTCTCAGTCTATGGAGCTGTCCACAGCCACTGCAGCATGAGTTCAATCCCCAGGCCAGGGAGATTCCCACATGGCGCAGCAGAGCTCTCCTGCCTCACCCACTGCTCCCCTCAGCAGTGTATTTCAGTCAAGCTACCAGTTCTGATCCCTGCTGTCTCTGGTAAATCTTCTCACCACTCCACACCTCTGCCCTACACCCCAGTTCTTGAACGCATAAATAAATCTTTTTGAAAAAAGAAATTAGCAACCTTAATTTTTAAATATTTACTGAATATCTCTTAGACACCACACTGAACACATTCTGCAACACTTTCTACATGAATCTCAGAGTAGTTCTACTGCTGCTATGATGACTCACATCATCATCATCAGGAGAAAAGCATTGCTAGAAGTAAGTGCAGTAACAGATCTGATAAAAGAATGAAGATCTTCAGACTTTGACTCCAATATTCTCCTATTAGTTATGAAATATGGCAGTTGTTACATTAAAAAAAGTTACTAATCTTGATTACTTCAACTTCCAAATAAGAGACTTCATTTAAACAATTCTGCCTTTTCATAAAAATGATAAATTAGACTCTCACAAGTTTACTGTATCAGTCTACCCAGAATGCAATGAAATTATGGCTTTCTCCTCTCTTCTCTGCTTCCATATAGTCAAAGGATGGTTGAGGGAAAATGAAACTAAAATAGTGAGCAGGATATGGACAGAGGAATGAGAAGAAACAGAGTTTTCTAAGAGGAAACAATGAGATTCAGAAAAGTCAGGGTAAAAATAAGCTTGTATTGATATGAAACCAGACAGTCTATTATCCAAATTGAATAATTTGGGTAAAATCTTTCATACTGAGAAATAATGAAAAGTGATTTAAAAAAAAATGCAGCTAGAAAATGGATAATTTCAAATCACTGGATATGTTTATGCAAAGGTCACTGATAAAGTAGGATCTACATGCTGGTAACAATATGACAAATGCATTAAAGAAGACGATGAATAAGGGAGTACATTTAGTGGGAATGAAGCTTTTTCACAAAAAGTCCAATTTCAATTACCCATGCTGATGTTATCACTATGAGATACCAGCAAAGAGAGAGTGCAGGTTCCTGCAAGGATATCAGACTCCAGCCAGATTCTACAAGCTGACCCCACCATCTACCAGGCCAGCAAGTGAACCCCACCGGAGCTTATGTCCCTCTTCTACCATGTTGGGACACTGGTCCCATAAGAGATGTTGTCAGATGAAATGAGATAATTACCATAGGTAATTCTTCCTCAACCCCACAGTAATGGAGGAGAGAAGATAAACAGTGTCTAACCACAACTCGAAAACTGAGAATAAAGGACTCTGTAGATTCACCCCATCCACTATAGAGCTTCTCTTCTAAAACAAGCACAAAATACACGAAAACGCCAAATTTCCTTAAGTTATAATATGAAATTGTGACTCATAAAATCAGATTATTAATGCCATCTATATTTGTGATCTAGCTTTTTGCCATTATAGGTAGGTGTTTAATCTTCCTAGAAATACTGTATACAGCTGAATTTTTTTCAGAGAGAAGATTAGTACTGTTCAAAAATGATTTTGATCACTAACATAGCATATGCCTCATTTTATAAGGGTTTTATATCAGAATGAAGTCAAAGATGACAAAACTTTCTATGTTGCTGAGAGCCATGAACTGAAAAAGTCTTTTTTAATTAATTTTCTCTTTCTTCATTTTTTATTTTCTAGGTTTCAAAAATAGCTGCAAAATTATATAAAGAATCTCCTTTCAAAATCTTTTCTTTTATACTAAATTTTCCATTAAAATGATAGTTCCATGATAAATGGTTATACATCTTATTGCAGTTAATCTTCCATTAAGTTCTAATAAGATTGGATAAGAATGTGACTTTTTTTAGGAATTCCACATAAATTTTATCAGTATTTCACAATGCAAAAAAACAACCATTTTTTAAAAAGCTAGAATTGCAGCTCTAAATGTATAAGTGGCTAGCAGAGCCCATATATACCCCAATTTTCTCTTCCCACATTTGAAGTATTTTAAAACAGTAAATGCTAGCAATACTTAATTCTATTTTTGTTGATGCTTCCTGGCTAAATGTATCTTATGACAACATGTATTTAAAATATCATCCATTTTAAATATTTTCTGGTATTCATTTAGCACAAATGCTGTGAAATTTTACGTTACATGTTTATAATAAATTACCTTATGTTCATTAGATGTTATTACTCTACACTTAAGAATATGTAAGAGAGTATATCTGATTAAATAGATATTACCTAGGACACTGAGAGAAGCCACTAAAATCATCTCAACTACAGAAACAAAGCAAGCATAAATTATTTAAAATGAAAACTGGGGCTAGTGCAATCTTTAAATGGGGTCAAAAGTGGGGTGTGGGGAAACATTTATAAACTAGAAATTACAAAACTATGGTGGCTTTCATTCCATATTCCCTCAGAAACTAGTGAAGGGTATCAAAAATTTGTAGGATCAAATTTTAGAAGCAGAACAGCCCTTGAATATGAAGTTTAACCAGCTCAATCTATTGACTAGAAAACCCAAGCACAGTGAGTACGTCACTTTCCCAAGGTCACACAAAGGACTCAGCTGTGACCAGACCCCAGATGAGGGTTCTGATCACTACACAACAGTTACTGTGCAGCCTGGAGAGCAGGGAGCCAGCATGAGGAAAGCATGAACAAGAAAATTTCCGAAGGGCCCCCCTGGTGGTGCAACAGGTTAAGCACAGCACTCTGGAGCTGTCCAGAGGTGCTGTGGCGCGGGTTCGGTTCCTGGCCAGGGAGATTCCCACATGGCGTGGCAGACCTCTCCTGCCTTGCCCCGTTGCTTCTCTCAGCAGTGTATTTCAGTCAATCTGCCTGTTCTGCTCCCCGCTCTGTCTCTGGTGAATCCTCTCACCACCCCAGCTTGTAGGCATAAACAAATATTTAAAAAATAAAAAGTCCCCAAGTTGCATGTTCACAATTGATCAAACTGTCTTGCTGTAATTGTTCTCTGGAAAAGTAAATATGAAGGTGAAAGGATTTAGGAGAGTGAAGGCAAATGCTTGGTCTCCCGAACATAACGAGCAAGAATTAAAACTATGATGGAGGACTATGCACGCCTTGGTGGTGGGTGTGGTAACAAATCTGAAGTGATGTGATCCTATACTTCTGAGTCACATACAGTGTTATACACAATACAGTAAATAAATAAAGCAAACTATGAGTACAAAAAAGAACAACTATCATTCCAAAGGAAAAATCAAAACTTCACCCATCACTACCACTCAAATGGTGGCTTACTCTAGATGAAGTTCAGCTATTTAGCTATATGTATCTTAGAATATCAAGGGTTAGAATTTGAAACTAGGTAAGTGGCTGAGAAAGCAAAGTAGATTTCGGAGATTTACTACTATTGGTGGTTGTGGTAGGATAATATGGTTTCAAAAAAGATTTAAGCTGTTTGAAAGCATAAGATATTGAATATATAGAAAAAAAGTGAATCTTGGGAAATCAGTTATTTCCTAAGTTGGCAATACCCCCTTGGCAAAAAATCAAAGTAAATGCTTTGATAATGAAAACCGTAACTGTATAAATAGCTTTAGTCATACCTGATCTCTCATACCCAGTTTCAGTATTTCTAGGAATATAAATATACCTAAATACACAGAAAATAACCAGGTAAAAAGAACCTTTTTCTAGTCACATATTAATATATGATTGCTATAGTTAATTAGAGTATTCTACTAGCAAAATGATGTCTGGGAATTAAAAGCGAAGAATTATATATAAGAAGAGTGGCTGGAAACTTAACAAAATTTTGTGGAACAGAATATTGTAATTACAGTTATGAAAATAAATACAAATGTGGCCAATAAACGTGTATTTTTCTTTATGTAACATCAAATTTAATACATATCATCACAAAACAAATAATCTAGAATGACTGTTCTTTACAACTCAAATCCACCATAGATAGGGAGAAGGATCTCACTTTTTAAAAAACCCTTAAGTAAGGTTGTATCTAAAAATATTTATCATTACTACATGTACAAAAGAATTAAGAGATTAGATTATTGCCTATGGATTAAGGTAAGTGATTAAGACAAATTCTACTAAAACATTTTAAAACATATATTACAAAATAATGATTTCCACACAGCTAAAGTAGAAAATGTATTTCCCTCATCTCTATTCCTAAATGAACTAAATCCAATCAAGGTATTTTAAAAAACTGTTTGATCACTAATAATCTCTAATCACAGAAATTAGCAATTTTGTTGATAGCAAAAGTTTTCTACTACAAACTAAAAAGCCACTTTCTTGAGACTCCCCTTATATGTAAACACATCTTCTTAACTGGATTTAGATGGGAGAAAAACATGAATTTAGTAGGGAAAAAAAAGGCAAGACCTTTCATATTTACACAATCAACTCTTTAAATTTAACAAGCCGTTACTGGGAGAAAAATATCCCTGAGCCAGATAATCATATTTATCATGTATATGTCAGTATTATACATTTAATTAATCAGTTCTAAATTGAGATGACTTTTGACTGAAAGGACCAAAGATCAGAAGGGGAAAAAAAGAAAAGCAAATGCAAACAGTTAGAAACTCAGGTAAAAGAAAGCTGAAGTCTACTTTCACACACTCTTTCTTGGCTCATCAAAGATTCATATAAAAACTTGCTGATATATTTTATTTTGTTACACTAAAAATCTCTCCTCTACCAGGAACCTTTATAGAACCATCCTCCTAGGAATGCTGCTGTTTCCCTATCAGGGGATAACATGGATGATAAATACTTTTTCTACTAGTTCTTGTTTTTGCCAGTGCAACTAACTTGCTCATATCCTCTGATGAAATTAGAATGCAGAAATCTATCTCTGCTCAAAGAAATTACAAAGCAAATACTCTAAAAGTTAAAGCACGACATGCTAATGCATACACAAGAGAATATACTGAAAGAGGGCAAAAAAACCTATTATAAAAAGAATGAGAACTCTGTACATTCCTAATTTAAAAGAAGGATTAAGTACAAATGAGGACACAGGTAATTCAGGGTATCTAGCATGCTGCAGAATGAAAAGACTTATTAAGTGAACTTATTAGTATTTATACACACAATGCTAAGCAGCTTGGGAATAGAAAAAATAACAATAAATTATATTAACTAACAAATAAAAAGCAATGACATATTAAACGGTGAGCAAACCATCCCTGGTGTATCAGAGTATGGGGAAAACATAACACAGTATCATCAAAATGTCTAGAATGATTATGGAAAACTTGACAGAAGAAATATGATCAAACATAAAAGTGACCATAATCCCAAAATAATGAAACAGAATTTGAGATTGAAGAACTTTACAATGATCTTAATTTTATTCAATGACAACATGCTTTTAACTCAGTGGGAGCTCCTATTTTTGAAAATAAGCAGAGAGTGGAGTTGCAATACAGACTTCACATTAACATTTGTTTTGATATTAGACAAATGAAGTTCCGATATTATACCCCAAAATAAAAGACTACAAACTTGTCTCCACCTAGGGGCTTAGCATTGCCCTAGGAAAGGGGCATATATGTCATATTTGGTCAAAAAATGCTTTAGAGTGTGTGTGTGTGTGTGTGTGTGTGTGGGTGGGTGTGGGTGTGGGTGTGCATGCGCGTGTGCTGTGTGATTCGCAGTGGGGCAGGCAGGGAGAGAGAACTGATAGACAATACCAAGGTATTTGTTCAATTCCATTCAACCTTTACTATACAGACTTTCTGATAAGTAGTTACCTTATTTCTCTCACTTTATGTTCTTTTCTCTCATTGCTCAGCTGAGAATGAAGTTATATTTCCAATTTCTCAATTACTGAATCTCTATTCCTCTGTATTCAAGGGTCTCCAATGATCTGTTCTCCAATTTACTGACCTGTTGGGAGCATCATTATTTATCTGTCCAGTTTTCTAGAATCAACTACTCTATGCTAATTTCTGTCCCACAATCACATAAATTTGAAACCCTTTTTTTAAGCTAGAGCTTTCTGATACTTCTATTATCTTCCCTTCTATTTAGATCTCATCCTGTATAAATATGTCTCGTGGCTCATGTACAGACCTCTTTTCCACTGCACCTCCTTTCCTGCATACAAGGCGAATGTCCCATAAATGCTTTACAACATTAGTGATGTGATTAAGGGAGGCCTAGCAAGGTTCATGTTACAGTATGACTGAAGATATACTGTTTTAAAAATGATCTTTTTATCAGAGGAAAGGAAACTGGAAGTTAGCATTTAATGGATACAGTGTCCTTTGTGGAAGACAAAATGTGATAAATGGTAGTGATGGTTACACAACAACGTAAATCTATTTAATGCCTTAGAATGGTACTCTTTAAAATTATTTAAATGGTGACATTTAAAATAAATAAAAAATAGAAAAAAATTAAGACTGAATTTCAAATCATTTTTATATTGATATTAATTTGACTTTTTTTATTCGGACATTATGTCGGAATATGACAAGTGAATATTAAGTGAACATACAAACTGAAGTCAACCAAAGGCCTCATTAACACCAAATGGTGCTTCACCTTTCTTTGCTGTGGGTCCCTGTGTGAATTATCTTACCAAGGAAAATAAGGAGAGCTGAACCAAACTTGGATTCTAAAATCCTTACATGCTTTGTAATCCCTAAAACACCAACAAAAACTCCTAATAAAGATAAACAGCATTTCCACCTCCTTCCCTATATTCATATTTAAAGTTAGAGGCTTTTTATAAAATTATAATTCCTCAATGTCTTCCAGCCTTCCTCCCTCCAAATGTCTTAACTTCAGCATACTAACCAATTGTGCTATTAAATAGAAAAGAGAAAGTACTTAACAGAACCATTCTGTGAAAGGGGAAGGGAAGAAACCTTTCATTAAAGGGAAAGCAGTGGCTTAAATCTTATTAGAAAATCTCACTTTAAACTCAATTACTTCACAATTATGCTAGGCCACCTGACACTTGAAGAGAGAAGCATTAACATCTTAGTGGAGAAGAATCTTTAGAAGAACTGAAATATTTCTTACTGTAAACTATCCAACCTGACTAATTAAAAAACTATCTCTACTTTAAATGCTTCATAAAAATGTCAGACGGTAAAAGTTAATGTTCAAAAGACATACCAACAAATCAATGCAGACCAGGAAATGAAAAACTAAACCAAACAACACTGTGACATTTTGGAACGCCTATTAAATGGGATGCTCTGGTGCATGTCAAAATTCCTAATTTTTAAATGTTCTAGTAGGTCACAATCCCATTCTTAAGACTGTATTACTTCACTTAAAATATCAAATCCATGTACCAAACAATTAAATGAAGTTCTGAAAACTTCAAACCCTTTCCCCCTATTAAAACTGATAATACAACATAATTTAATAAAAATCCCATTTTAGAAGAAGAAAACAGAAGCAGGGAGAAGATGAGAGTCTGGCAAATGGACATCAGGTATCTGGACTCCCATTCTTATGCTTTTTCAGCATAAGATACAGCCTCTCAGAGCCTATCCAGTCCATCAATAGGAACTAAAAATGTGATGACAGGAGAATTGAATGAAATTAAATAAAGTAGAATGACTAAGATTCATTCTACCCTGCAGGGACAGTGCAGCCTTATAATTACTAGAGATGGTAACTGAAGATTAATTTTTTTCTTTTCTGAGATATTTCCCATAGCTTTGCCACTTCAGGATCAATGGCATTTATTTCCTCTGGTGAAAAGAGAATGCTTAGAAGAAGAGGTCATTTCTCAACACTGAGTATAAAATTAGATTTCTGTTAATATCTACAGTAAGACAACTGTCTTGAAAGGCATGTGGTTAACTTGCAAAAGCTGGATACTAAAAGAAAAAAAAAATTATTCCATTCACAAAACTGTCCCTTAACTACCTAAAAGTGAAATAGGACTTCACTATTAGCAATGGAAAGATGAGGACTATATGGTAAGAATAGAGACTCAGAAACCAGAAACAACAAAAAAGGTTTTTTGAGCCTAAGAGAGAACTTTTAGCGGATTAGAGGAGAAAGGATCAGAATGAAGATGGTGTGCCCCCATCCTCCTCCCACACCTCCCACAGCAGGAAAAGGTTCAGGCAGGAGTATCTAGGAAGTGAGTGGAGACCGAAGAGGAGAGCTGCAGGTATGTGTGACCAGCTTCCTGTCTGGGAGGCATCCTAGTGACATTTACCAATAGGGGCCAGCTCTGGAAAACTAGAGTAACACGAGGCATTCTTAAATAGCAAGCATACCTAAAGAATACCACACTGTACAAGTGGTAATAAGGGGGCCTCCCCGGTGGCGCAGCGGTTAAGAGCTGCGCTGTAGAGCTGTCGGCAGCAGCGATGCGAGTTCGACGCCTGGCCAGGGAGAATCCCACATGGCGCGGCAGACCTCTCCTGCCTTGCCCGCTGCTCCCCTCAGCAATGTGTTTCTGATCTGCCTGTTCTGCTACCGTCTCTGGTGAACCCTCTCACCGCCCCACGTCTCTGGCCTGTACCCCAGCTTGTATGTATAAATAAAAAATAAATCTTAAAAAAAAAAGAATTATAAATAAAAAAAAAGTGGTAATAAGGGATCTATAATTTCTGAAGGGATCAGCAGATATATTATTTCCAGAAATATGTGCTATATTACGTTAGCCTTTCCAAATAATAACTGACAAATTCACATTGTATATAAAATTCCTTGCATTCTAGTGGCAAAGAAACTTATACTAGCACTAAACAAATTTGAAGGACTGCCAGCAAAAAGGACTACAAAAAAAGTGTATATATACATATCCACATTTATATATGTCTTCCTAATATATACATACAAAACTCAAAAGGAATATAACACACAGAACACGGCTCTTTATTAACGAATCATACTCAGTTTCAAATTTATCAGGTTAAATATCTCATCCCCATGTGTAGTCCTCTTAGCTACTTGCCTACTCACAATCCTTTCTCAGCTTTTCACAAGCTGTTCCAGCTAAGCCTCTGGAAGATATACACAACTTTTCACTTCATCAATTACTTCTATCCTCACACTTGAGCAAATATTTTTCAGGAGAACAATTACACAGATTCTCTTCATTATAAATGGGTGTCCTTTTTGATCACCAGCACCGTTTGGAATAATTAACTATCAAATATATTGCTTTCTGAATGCCGTTTACTGAATTAATAGAAGACTGTGTACGTAATATACTTGACAGAATTTCTCTCACTTTGGAAAGCTAAGGTCATTTCTAAGCAGTGATTGTTTAAACACAAAAGAAAGGACTCACATATCTTGTTACAATAGCTCATTAACTATAGCAAAGTTACCTTTTTTACTTTCTGGTTTAACAAGGCACATATAAAATATATACAAATTTTAAAAACAAAAACTGAACATACTATTCTAACTGACATAACCACCCCATTATTTTAGAGTTGCTCTAAAGGGAAAAGAAAAACTAATTTTGAAAATTCATTGCTAAATAATTCAGACAATATAAAAGTATACGACAAAGGGAAGTTTCCTTTACCTTACTATAAATACTACTCTAAGAAAACTTCAGGAACTGGCAACAATAGTAACAAAATCTATTAATAGTAGTCTTCTGAAAGAATACAGATGAATATAAATAAATGCATATGAATGTGTATATAAACAAACATATATATACTTGCATACAAATGGGCATTTGATGGTTTTCTTTCTTGTTAATCAAATGAGCTTTTACCATATTCACTTTTGTATTTTTCTTGTTTTATGAAGCAATAACCCCAAGTATTTCGGCATGTTCATATATATGGATCAACCACATTCTTTCTAACAGCTTTACAAATCACCTATGAACCACAACTTAACAATATCATTATCTTCCTCATTGATGAATATTTAAGTGGCTACTAAACTTTTGCTATTTCAAATGTTACAGTGAACATACTTTATATATGTTTTTTCCATGTATATATAAACTTTATTGGGTCTACTTTTTAACTGTGCCCAAGTGATAATCTCATTCCTTTTCAAGAAAAGAGGTATTAGCACAGTTACTCTTGAGACTGGATACAAAGCTTTTTCTTTTAATGTTTCTTAAAAGTTTATTTTGGTAACGTCAGAACATTAAACTCAAATGAACTCTTATGTAACAGATATGTAACTGAGACCCAGAGAACTGATCTCCCAAAGGCCATAGATCTACCTAGTGGTAGATTCAAAAGTAGGAACCAGCTTCTCAATTCTAGGCAATCCTCACTGTACCATCATGCTACATCCTACCCCTGGAAAGTCTTGACTGCGTGCCAGGCAAGTTCCTACTTCTCCTCTGAGTCTCCACTTCAATGCCATGACCTCAGAGATCCATGACTACCCCTCTCCAACTTCACACCTAGCAACATCTGCTCATTCCTTTTATACCATTTTCAAAAACACCGCTTATTTTTGTCAACCAATTTGTTTTCTACCTGGTCCATTTGAAAATATACTACATAAAGGCAAGAATTAGATCTGTCTTGTGCAGCGCTGTGTCCCTGGAGCTAGCACAGGCAAGGCTGCTAGTATTTGTTGCTTGGTTGACTGGCTAGTCAGCTGGCTGATTGGCTCAGCTGCATGATTTGCCACGACTGATTCAATACCCAAAACCAGGGCTTTGCTTGCTGATAGCAGATAACTGCAATCCTAGGCACAGTATTAAGAAGTAGCTAGCCTTGAGGGAGGTATGATTTGTATATCCAATTTCACTTGCAGACAGAAAAAAAGCCACATGAGCACTAAGACTTAAGCACTTAATACAATAGGGATTACAGAGCTCTGAGGAGAAATATTCCTTAAGCACAAAGCTGCTGGGCTGGGAGATAAGGCCTCTTCTGCAGAGGAGTATTGATCTATAGGGGAGATGCAAGATCCTGTGCCATGAGGTACAGGTTGGTATTCCTGTTCTGCTTCCTTAGGAACTCAGAGTTAAGGCAAGATCATTTCCTACAGCAATAATAAATTTTATCAGAACAAAAATCTACAAAGGCAATTTTAAAAAGCTCCATACATTAAAATATGTTTATATAAAAAAATGAGGAAAAACAGTCTGGATTAATATTTTAAAATCTAACACTAAAAGTAGGCAGAGAATTATAGGGAGCTGTCTCAATGGGACACACTAAAAAGAAAATATTTCTCACTGACCAACAAATAACCCAGATACATCAAATGATGGTTATATTGACAAAGGTTTTAAGTCTACTGTGTTTAGTCCTCAAATTTTTCATGTATTAAAAGAAAAAATGATTGCTGTAGAGCCTACTAACTTTACAATTCCATGTTTAACAAACATTGCTGCTTTTTCTACTTCTAAGACACAAAGCACTGCAATCTTCATGTGTTGTCCTTTCAGCTAAAACAGGTTAAAGACAAATATTTGTACAGCATTTTATGCTTTATGAAATACAGCCTGCAGTGGCAACACCAAGCTCTGGATTATTAACGATGAGGAAAATGATGAGAAAAACACCTCATCAGGACTACTTAAGACTATTCTTTATCATTTTATTTAAAAAAAAATGTGACATTTATGCTCAATATATGGCATGTGAAATGCAATGTTTGCAAAAACCCACCTGAAAAATTCCTTAAGAATATAAATACACAAGCACACACACAGAGGATAAAGTATGAAGACGTTTAGTGAGTCAAGGACTGCAAGATGGAAGTGTAGCAGGATCCTGGAGTTATCTCTTCCTCCAGGTACACAGGAGATCAGTATCTGCAAGGGAGCAGCTGCACTTGAAAAAGAATTGTTGGCCATTGCCTCAGGGATGCAAGACAATGAAGATTAGAAGGGGCAGGAAAGCCTGAGTCAGGATCCCATCAGGAATACTATCAGCACACTGGCAGAGGAATTATCCCTCCCCACCCAGACTCTCAGGACCTTCCAAGGCTCCTGATCTGCTGTGTCTAGGCAAGTACAACCCTCCCAGCACAACAATGACAGCTGAGCGAGCAAGGAGCTGACGGCCCAGGGGGCAATTGGCAGCTAGCCTGGCAGTCCCAAGAAGCACCATTTGGGCTAGGCATGTTTCAAGACAACCTAACTGCTATATGGCCTGTAACTTCTCAAGGTGCCTGCCTGAAGCACAAACATCAAGTTCCCCATCACTGTGCTCTTGCCTGACCCTAAGGGAAAATGTTCTACCCACAAAACCAGGTGAGATCAAAACTAGACAGCAGCTGAAGGGTCAGCTGCAATCTGGGACTTCTAAAAAAGCGATACCTATGGAGTTTGCCTTGATTACAGATACTGCCATCAACTCAAGCAACTGTGGCAATGAAGGAGGTTAAGACCTTGGCAATCTACTACAGCAACTTCCACACAACTCTCCCCACCTTCCCCCCGCCCCCACTCACAGTCCTAACCAGGGAGGTTGAGTCCCTGGGCCACCACCCCATGCTGGCTACTAAGCTCCAGTCATACTAATTAATGACAAGGCATCAAGCAAGACTACAGAAAGCAAAGGCACTCAAGGTCAACACCCTAGGTCAATACCCTGCAATTTGCAATTCAAATGAAACACCAATACAGCAGTACTGGAAAGGCAAGAAATCTAGTATAATCCATAGAAATAATCACAGAGTACCAAACAGAATGAGGATACAGAAAAATTAGCAACAATCAATGGATTAAGACAAACCTTGGGAAACAACTCTAATGTAACAAAACCTACCAAGCTACTGAAAAAAGATTTCAGAGCAACAGTCTTAAGGATGACTACTAAAATTAGAAAAACAATGAATGAACATGAAAAAAATACAAGAACAGAAAATATGAAAAAAGTTCCAAACAGAAGTCACAGAGATAAAGAATACCATAACTGGACTTAAAAATACAGTTGAGGTGGCTCACAAGCAGACTCAATAAGATTGAGCAACAAATCAGTGAGATGGAAGATATGATATCCGGCTGACAGGGCATTAAAAGTGGTCAAGGGCACTGCCCAAATTGTTTACCGGTCACTGTTTAGTTCTGCACCAGCGCACACAGTTGCAAGCCTATATCCTCATCAGCAACCCCCCCCAGGGGGCACCACCTATATGGGACTTTGGACTCAGCCCCATTACAGATAGGGTTATGGAAAGCTTCAAAAAGTCTTATGGACAGCATGCAGAGGAAAAACATTTGCATCCAGAAGGAGGAAAAAGAGAAAGGGACAAAAATTCTATTTGATGAAATAATAATCAAGACTTCCCAAAACCTGGGAAGGAAACATACGCCCAGATACAGATTTATCAACCAGTTCCAAACAAAATAAACTCAAAAGATAAACATCAAGAACATTTTAATAAAAATGTCAAAAATTAAAGATAAGCATAGTTCTAAAAGCTCTGAGAAACAAAAAACAACAACAAAGAATGATATATAAGGAACCCAGTAAGACTATCAGTAGATTCCTTGGTAGAAAATTTACAGGGTGAAGGGAAGGCATGAGATATTGAAATTGCTGAAACAAACAGACCTCCAAACAAGAATTATTTACCCAAGTAGCTTAACACCCAAATTTGAGGGAGTAATAAAGAGCTTTGCAGACAAAGAACAGTGGAAGACATTCGTCTCCTCTAAGCCAATCTTACATGAAACATCAGAGTAAATTCTATAAAACAAAAAGAAACTTCACTATGAAAAACCAAGACTTAAAGAACAAAATATATAAGGGAAGAGAAGAGAAAGAGTAGAGGCTATAAGACCAAACTCAAGATAAAGTTGTTTCTAATTTAAGATAGATTAAAAGTATATAAACCTATATATAAGCCATAGGACAACCTGAAGGAGAAAACCCATACCATTACTTATATATGGAATATAGAAAAACAAAAGAAGGAACGGACAAAACTAAACCAAACAAACCCTACAACTCAACAGAACTGAGGTTATGGCGGGGGGGGCACTCACGGGGGACAGACAACGAATTTAGTGGAGGAATATGAGCTCTTTGGTGGTGGGCACAGTGTGGTGACCTCCGAAGAGCTAAGAACACACAATCCTTATTTACTTACAGTGTTGTAAACTAATATCATCACAATAAAAAAATACAATTAAAATATATATATATTTCAGTAGCATACAAATAACAAAGGCTGAAAAAGGCCTTGGGTCACCATTTAAAAATACATGCCAGCAGAAACAAAGAAAAAGAACATGTTCATAGCATAATCTTATCAACTTGAACAGTTACTGTCTAAAATATTTTAATTTGATCATCCTTAAAAATACAAAGTTAGTATTCTCAACCTACATAAGTACATGTTGATATTTACTTTCTTTGTTTTAACTATATCACCATATTAAAAAATATGTAACACAAAATGAGAGAATTTCAAAATCTGGCACATTTGGAAAAAAATGAAAATTGTAAAATAAAACTGATGAAGTGCAGAGCTGCACTAAAGGTCAACAACACTATCTATTATTAAGATGAAACACAGAATTTGCCTTTAGATACCATTTTCATGTTAAATCAAGAACTGTCAATCAGCACCAATTGTTTGTCATCTCTCATCAGCACCCATTGCCTGTCTGAACATTCATAGGAGAGAATGCAGAGAGTTTATCTGCAAACACTTAACCTTCATCAACCAACATTCATGCAGGCTCATTAACATTTTTTTCATCCCACTTTCGAGCATGACACAGCTCATACAGGAATAATAACTAGCTGATAATTGTTCAAGACAACAGCTGGACAGGCAGAGTGCAGAGGTGAACACTCTCATAGATTATGGGGTACAGTAATGCATTACAATTAGGATAAAGAGTCATATGCTCACGTTCAGTAGTTTTCAAAAAAAAAGTTAAGAAAATATGATTAGCAAAAACAGCAGTCTCCTCCCACATTAACTCTACATGGCCCACTGCCTGATTCTTTTAACACTTCTCTATTTTAAAATTAGCCAATGACAACCATTGACCCTGAGTACCATACCATTTCATGAATAGAAGCAGTAATTTGATGCAGTACAATAAAACATAATCAGAACATATGATCTAATTTAAGGATACAAAGAGTGAGGGAGATTTCACATCTTAGATTTCCTGATGAAACTTCTTAGAGTAAGTCCTACTATACCCTTTCTCATCTGGCTTGTCCACGATTTAGTCACAAATTTCTGGGAGGTGGATCACCAAACCTAAGCAAATACCATGGTCCATTTCTCTAGTCCTACTTACAATTAGTGATCACTGTCAAAGGAACTAATGTAACCCACATTGGAATACACTCTGATTTAATAATATTATCTGAAATAAAACCTCAATAATATAAATCATGGGTTGGCAAAACCATAGGACAAAACTATCCAGTCTAACCGTTCTGCCATACAACAGGGTAGCTGAGAAGATGCGACAGACTGTGTAGCCCACAAATACTTAAATACCGATTCTTTGACCTTTCACAAAAAAGGTCTGCCAAAGTTGATATAACCTATAGTGGAGATCATAAGAGTTATCTCAAGTCAACTGGATAAAACCTTTTATCTCACCGAAAATCTACAGATACCAGTGTAATATGTAATATAAACATAAATTATCCTGTGCGCTGCAATTCTTTGGAGTTTCTCAGGCATAATCCCATAAGCAGAGGGCAAGGAAAGAGCAAAGTAAGAGGGAAACCACTGCAAATGGGAGGGTGGCAGTTTTAAGAGCAGGGAAACTTAATCACAAGGCTTGTCTTGGGTTACTGCAAAAGAGTAGTTTCCTGAACTTTCCCTACCCACACCACCAGATCTCAAGGGTTTCTATAATCTTTAATTGTGTTCAATCATGTATGCAGTCCAGATACTGTCAACAAATTATTACACATTACAACATGTTTTCTCAATGCTCTATCCTTGAAGCAGCTTCTGAGCACACACATTCCAAGGGGGAAAGCTATAACACAGACTCCAAGGGGAAAGGTTAAGGAGCTTCCCATTGGCCCTAACTTACAGGTCAAACTGGCAGTCACATTCTCTTCATCGCCTTCCCAAACACAAAGTACACCAACTAATAATTGTCTAAACCTGGCTGATGGTAGGCAGTATTTGCATTTATTGCACTCTAGAAGTAATCTAGATTCAGGCCTTCATCACCAGTCCCTGGGTAATTAAACAGTTGTTTACTGGTATCCCAGTCTTTGGACTTGATCTACCACAATACAGAGTTGTGCAATAATGAGTTGTTTTGTTTACATGTAAATGCTACCATGTTATGAAACTGTTCAGAATGTTTCAATATTTGTGGCAGAATTTAATAGACTCAATATAGGTTAAATTATTAATATAATACATATGTAAATGTGTGACAAAAATTTAAATAACAAAATTTTGCATATAAAGACCTCCAAGATATCAATGCAACTCTTCTAGTTTCATCTTCCATTGACATTGCCCTAACTCCCCATGCCCTCAGAAACTGAAGAACGTTTTATTGCTACTGTTTAGATTCAAAGCTCACATATTTTGTGAAACACCAGTGTTATGTATGTACTTTGGTTGCACTCAAGGCTCCTTCTCTCCCTGTGTTAACTCATCCATCCAATAGGCTTTTTCAGTTCCAATGAGCCTCAGACAGTGGCCCAAGTAAAAGGGATACATGAAGACAACATGTTTCTACCCATGTAAGATTACACGCTAATAGGAAAAGGCCATCAAATAAGCACAGAAATGAAATTTTATGAGAATCACAAGTCAGTGCTCTGAAGGAAAATTAAAGAGCAATGTGGGGTGGAATTACAAAAGGATAAAATTCTCATCTGACTCACACAAGGCATTTCTCAAAGGCAAAGATGCTTTAAGTCAAGAAATGATGTATTCCTCACTGAGGTGAAGCTACCTCCTTCATGAGGTCTTTCTTAATTACCGAAATTCAAATCAACATTTTAAGACATATCTTATGTCTAATAATGATGATACAATGGCTAGATGCACAATAATCTATGATCATCAAGGAACCATAAAACCTGTTTAACAGCATGGAAAGTATATATGAAATTAATACAAAGTTTACTGCCTATGTAGTATTATTGATGTTGCTATGAAATTTTGAAGGATAAATGGAAATACAGCCAAATCCTACAAACAAACTCAAGAGTTTAGCATGTTTTTACGTTCATCTACTTTATAAATTTTATAATTAAAAAAATATAGCGGTTTAAGACTTAACTACACTTATATAATTTAATAAAATATTTATCTTTCTTCCAATTCGACAACACACAGACTACAAAATAACCCATAATAAATGTATCTTTCATGTAAAATTGCAAGCTTCCCAGTTATAGCTTTTAATCCTACATAGCTACTAACTCAGTGTATTAATTATAACTAATTATTATTTGTATCCTGAGGTTTCTGTACTTGATGAAAGTCTTTACTAGCTTCTGTAAGACTAGGGGTAAATGTACTTCATTTTCTTCGCTATACCCACTCAAATGTATAAAAGGATAGGTTTCTGTAAACTTTTGAAATTTTTAAAGCTTAAAGTCAACACCCATTTAAAAACTTGAAAGTAAATGTTGCAAGGATGTAGAGAAATTGAAACCCTGTATATTACTGATAAGAATGTGGAATGTAGAGTTGCTGTGGAAAACAGTTTAGCAATTCTTTAAAATGTTAGACATAAAATTCTCATAATAAACAATTCCATTCCTATGTATATATTAAAAAGAACTGAAAATAGGTTTTCAAATTGAAACATCTATACATATGTATATAGCAGTACTACTTACAACTGCCAAAAAGTGGAAACAGTCCAAACTGTCATCAATGAATTAAAGACAAACAACTCATGGTATGCACATACAGTGGAATATTATTCAGCCATGAAAAAAGAATATCAATATATGGTACAATGTGGATGATCCTTAAAAATAGTGTAATAAGTAAAAGACATTAGGTACAAAAGGTCCCATATTACATGATTCCATTTACATGAAACATCCAGAATAAATTCACAGAGACAAAAACAAATGCTGTTGTTATGTACTAAGGACAAGGGACAATGGGGAGAAACTTGTTCAGGTGGAATGGCATTTCATTTTGGCTTAATGGAGATGTTTTACAACTATGGGTGGTGGTGGCAGCACACTGAATAAGCCAAACTACTGAAGTTTTCACTTTAAAGAGGTTAACTTTCAGTGATTATGAATTTAATTTCAATTAAAAAAAATAATTAACACCCAAGAAAGGGAAGTTTTCAGGTGGGGGAAGAGCATGAAATATGTTATACTGTTTGCTAACAGTTATTCCTTATTTGGAGTCATCAAGTCAAAATCCATTCAACAATAAAACAGAATTTACCTAATTCCTTTCCCCTTTCTTACATGGATTCTTCTAAAACAGGAAAGATGAATTTTAGCAGCTAGATTCTGAACCTCTCTCACACTCTAACACCTTCATTATTCTCTGAAATTTCACTAACTTTATAAGAGAGCTTGTTATTCACTCAGAGCTAAAGTCATCAGTGGCAAAGTTAATTGGAATTTAGATCATTTAAATATTTTTACTCTCCTTCCAAAATTCCTATTTGCTTAAAATGAAAAAGGCAGTTTGCTTGAGGAGACTAAAATTATTATAGTTCTCTTTTAAAGGAATAAGAAACTGTTCAATAAGAAACTATTCACCAAACATTAACTCAGTGCCCACTGTGTATCAGGAATTCTAGATGTTTGGGACACATCAGTAAAAAAAAAAAAAAAAAAATCTCTTCCAAAGGAACTTAATTCCAATGGCAGTGGAAAGAGAAAAAGAAACATAGGCCTAGTAAATAAGTAATAATATGTTAGGGAGTGATAAATTATTTTTTAAAAAGTACATGGGGGCCTACCTGGCAGCCTAGGGATTAAGTCTCAGTGCAACACCAATATGGCCTGAGTTCAATTCTTGCCCAGGGAGCTAACCTACATATGGCACAGCAGACCTCTCTCCTGTCTTACTGCTCCCCGTAGCAATGTATTTCAGTAAATCCACCTGTTATGCTCCCCTCTCTGTCTCTGGTGAATCCTGTCACTCTCCCTCCTCCCACCCCCACACCTCTGGCCTACCCCCCAGTAGTTCTAACACACACACACACACACACACACACACACACACACACACACACACATTTATTAAAATAAAGTTATTCCCTCTTAATAAAAAAGCACAAAGTCAGAGGATTGGGGCTGGCGGTGGCAGGGGTGGGTGGGTAATAGAAAGTATGACAATATTATTGCATGTGTAAGGGCGTCATTGAAAAGCTGACATTTGAGTCAAGACTAGCAGGTAGTAAGAGGCTAAATATAGCATATATAAGGAATATGAATTTTCCTGGAAGGAAAAAGTGAAATGCAGGAGTATATCTGGCTTATTTCAGTCACAAGGAGGTTGTCCAATGTGACTGAAGTTTAAGAAGTGAGAGGCAGGTAATAGGAAATGAAATTTTCAGAAAGCAGAGAATTAGAGAATTTCTCGCTCCTAGTACAGAGAAAAAGGGCTCTGCTATGTGAAGGCAGATGAGACATCTTCATGAAAGATGAAGCCAAGGGCAGAATCTAGGCATACTCTTCAGTGCCTAACCTGGTGAGCTAAGGCAGCAGCAGCTCCCAAAGGGAATTTTTCTAGGAGATAAAGAATGGGTAGGGACAACAACTTAAAACATTCAGAGAACTGATGAAAACACAGGGTAAAGCAATAAAATGCATAGCCAAATTGTGTGGGGGGGGGGGGGGAAAAACAGACCAAAGATACTGCAGTACAGACTGTAGAGCTGAAAAATGCAAGAAGAATATATAGAAATAAAAACTGAACCTGACTGCAGGGGCTATGAATGACAATGATATTCCTCTTTTTAACCCTTTAGAATGTACATATACCCTAAACATGATAGATATGGTATTTAAAGGAACAATAATACACCTGAAGATACCTTTCAATACTGTCTCAAAAAATGTATAAGAAAAAAGATGGAAGCCATCTTAGGGGGAAAAAATAGTTTTAAAGAAAGTATGCAATGAATGAAATGGCTATCTAAACGTTAAAGGTTTCTAAAAGCTTAAATTTTAAAGCTTTTAAAAGGACCAAACAGAAGATGTCATTGTGCTACAGAGTCAGACTGGGTAGCTGATAACATTTGCTTTGGATGGTATCTTTATCACTCCCATACTAACCCACAATGCTTTCAACTGATATGCCTTCATCATGCTCTCTTGCCTCTCCCTCCCTCCTTTCCTAATGTCCCAATATGAGAGAGAAAAAACAGAGTAGGAAGTCAGGATGAAGTGAATTCTCAACATTCATTTCCTTGAAATCATGCAAATTTGAAGACCAAGCATTAAACTTCTCTGAGCCTCAGCTCCATACTAGCCAAGTGGAATAAAGGCCTGAATCTTGGAGGTGACTGGCCCTGATTTTCCCTGTTACAGTGTGAGTCAGTTCCTTTCACTTACTCCTTTTTGCTTACAACAGCTATTCTTTCCTTCTTACAACCAGAGTATAATCAAGAATAATAGGAAATTGTGATTTATTGATTTAGTAGGTTATGCTTATTCATCAAGAACACATTCACGAAAATAGCTTTTTTGATAAAGTACACCTCAGAGACACGGAAGTAGGCAGGGGATTATCACGTCTGTTGCCTTCTCTGCACTCAAAGGTTTTGCTAAGTAAAAAAGAATTGATCAAAATGAAATCGTAATCCAGTGATTAGTCAATTTCAGCTAACATGGTTTATAGAACATTCTTTCATAAATGCATGTGTGGGTATATATACTTATATTACATACATATACACATATACAATGAATTCTATTACGAAAGTATTTACCACATTCATGCTGTATGACACAAACTATTTTCTTTGCTGTTAACATTGAAAACACTGGTAAATCTGCTAAAGCAGATAATAGAAATACAAATTGTCAATATGAAAAGCTCATGATCACTTTTACATAGAAAAAATTCATGAAGCAAAATAATATTTTTCAGAAAAAGGATACTTTAAAAACAGAAAAGCATATAAGTTCTAAAAACCACTATTTCTCATTTAAAAAAAAAAAAAAAAGCATCCCATCGGCTATCTCAACTTTTCTGGGTTGAGTCTTATACTAGAGGAGCAGAGAGCCAAACTGTCCCACTGTGACCTGTGAAACCCTGAAAAATAATTGGTTCTCTAATTGAAAAAGAAAAGAAGATTAAAGAAGGAAGAAGAATCCTGCTTCGGGAAGAAAGAATCTAATATGAAGGCAATATGATGATAGAAGAGTAGACTGGCAAATGACTAAGAGCCAACAATTAAAATAAATTGCTTATTTTGTGTGAAATGTGGTTGCATTAGATGTTTTGATAAATGTGATTTCTCTCAGTGATGAAATTTTCTCAATTAAAATAAACGTTTTATATATTGTATTTTAAATTATCTGGTGAAATATGCAATTATAGTAACAAGTATTTTCCAGGCCTGTAATGAAATTATATATTCATATGCACTTGTAGGTGCTTATGAGGTCTGAGTAATATTTGGATCAGGAAAGATCCCTCTTCTCCAAGTCTTATCATCAGATAAAACTATGATGTGAAACATAGAAATATTTTTTAAAGTATACCTAAAAGGTAGGGAAATTAGTTTTTTTTTTAACCAAGCAATGTAAAATAGTTATCTCCCAAAAGTTAATAAAGATGTATTTCTTTTTCTAAGTTAGAGGCTATCACTTTTTTCATTAAAATACATGGTATTAACTGAATCAATTTGGTTTGCAATGCCAATTGTACTTTACCCAGGTTTTTGGAGGGTATTTTTGGCTTGGTATAAAAGAAAATGAAGTAAAAATATGGAGAATTTAATAATTCCTCAGGAAAAACGAAATAGTATACGCTATCAACTGAAAAACACATAGTATGTAAACATTAAATAGATATATATATTTACATAAAGAAGGAAAAAACTTTTCCTGGCACTTAAGACACAAGGATTTCTTCCTAAAACTCCACAAAGACACTTAGCTGTGGCAGCAAAAACATAGTTAATGTGCTTAGTAAAATTCCAAAACTCAATAAACATTAATGAACAAAACAAATGATGGGAAAAATTAAAAAAAATTGCCCCAGGGGCCCTAAATGATATTCCTATAAAAGGCATACAGAGTTAAAGGAGACTGACATAATTTCAGTGAGTAGGATTAACAGAACATGTACCCCCTGAAATATTGCAATTTTATGGCATCCACTTGTGGTAACCCCTTCCATTTCCCCCTGCCAAAGATAGCCTAATTTCTGGAAGCTGCAAACAAGTTACCTCATGTGGAAAAGAAACACTGCAGATGTGATTAAGGTTAAAGACTAAGATTTCAAGATTATCCTGGATTATCCAGGTGGATTCATTTAATCTTACAAATGTCGTTTTTCCTGGTTTATGTCAGAGTTTGAGAAAAATTTAATCAAGGACTCCAGGTGAGAGACATGGGGTCCTAGGGCTCATCTCACTGCTGCTTGCTTTGAAGACAGGAGAAAAGGGGCTAGGATTTTAGGAAAGCGGGCAATGTCTGGAAGCTAGAAAGGAAGGCATAGATTCCAGACATCAGAATGTACCCAGTTGACACCTTGATTTTGGACCAGCGAGACCCACATTGGAACTCTGCCTACAGAACTGCAGGAAAATAAATCTTTGTTGATAAGCTGCTATATCTGCAGTAACTTGTTAGAGCAACAAGAGAAAACTAATACAAAGCCGTATTTGAGAGCATGATCATTTGTCCCCACCTTTGCTACCTAAGCTATGCTGAAACTGGGAAAGCTAAGTGAGTGGACAAGAAGTGAATCTAGTGTCCTGACATCACTGGGATACTGGATTTACTAACTCTGGGACCATCAACTTTCAGACTTCTCATTTAAATCACTCTTAACTGGTACTAATTTCCTACAGGCAAGATTCACCAAGAAAGACTGATGTATACACTAATGCAAACACATAAAATTCCAAGATTGTCTTAGATGTGGAGATTATCACCATTGCAAGATGAAAACACTTTTCAGTTCAAGAGTTCTGTCCCCCTCTCCATTACTTCAAAGGTAGAATTACCAATACTCATTTTCAAACTAAAGATCCTCTTTGGCTATCCTCAATTTCCCTCCAGTTTAAGTATTAGGTTAAACCATATCAAGTTTGCACTATGTCATAATGACAGAATTTCAATTACTGCATAGGATTCATCTAAATATTTTTAGTTTACACCACAAAGTTAGAGAAGAAAAAAATAAAAGGATTCCTCCTCAACCTTCTTATACTCTATAAAAAAAAAAAAAAAAGAAAATTAAGTCACCCTCCTTCCTGCAAACCCTGGGGAGAATTCAGAACATAAGCCTTATCTGGCATTCTTGTTTGCCTATCAATAAAAGGTTCCATGATTACATTAAGACTTCCATACCACCCACACTAGTTTTTAAAACTAGAAATAACTGTCAAAAAATAGTATTAATAAGAACTGGTATGTCTTATAAAGAACTGAGTGAACTTTTCGAGATCCTGCTCAAGTTATCAGCTTAATGCTCTAAAATGAAATCACAGCAAGGAAAGCAAAGATAAATTCTCCATTTTCTTAATTTCATAAAATTAAACTGCTCCGTCCCAATTCCATAAATGGAATAAACTGCCAGGAAAAAAAACTCATGGAAAAATTCCCAAAAATAAAATGAGGGAAAAAAGCCAAACAGCTATATTTACTCCTGATCCAAAAGATTCCCCCTCTCAAGGAAGTTGATCAAAGATTTGGCAGTTAAGTTATACAAAAAATTGAAAGAATCAAAATGTATAGAATAATGTTTTATCATTATTTTCTAAAGCTAATGGTAGAGGCCAGTGTTACAGAAATTCTTACAAGTGGTTATTATTATCAGCAATTTAGTGATTTAGAGAGTTTAGAGTGCATGCCTGCCCTGACCTGGTACAAGATAGCACCAGGCAGGTTGGGCACACTACCGGGGTTTTGGTTTGGAATCCAGAGCTAGTTTTGAAAACAGACCAGTCAGTCTCGAGCTTTCACTGGCACCAGTCAGGATGAAGCTTGCACTGGCACCAAACATGCCTTGGAAACAGCTGGTCTGGAAAGTAGATCAATAAAGTTTAAAAAGTGGGTACTCTGAAGGAGGTTTATAATTGAAGCGTCAGTCAGCTTGAGAAAGGCTTCAAAGAGATCCATTCCAGGACTCAGGCAGAGAGGCTTCAGGAGCGTCACCACTTCAGGAGAGGCTCGGGTGGAGAGAGACTCACCCAGACTCTCCTGAGAAGACCTCCCAGGCAGACCTTCACTGAGTCCTGGAGACCTCTGGGATTTCCAAGACCTTTGTAGACTTTTGAGACATTAGCTTTAGCTTCTTTCATCAGGAAACCTTCATGTGAGCTTTGTTCATCACAAGTGCCACTGGCCGATGCCCAGCATCCCTAGAGGGCTGGAACACTGGTGCCATGGTCCTCTGGCACAATCTCTGAGAACTGCCTGGTCTGCCCGCCAGTTGGTCAGCCTCACCCCAGGCCAGCCTTCTGACAGCTGTTATACTGCTATGGTGCTGCCTCAGCACTGCCACCTAGGACTGTCCCAGCTGCCACAGGTTAGCTGGACCTGGGCCCACTGCCCATCTGTGGCCTTAAGAACTCTTTCCTTACCTCAATCACCCCGTATAAATAAGCCCCATTGTTGTTCATGAGTTTCAGTCCTGGGCATGAACCCACAGTCACATTCCCCCTCCCTTGCTCAGTTTCAGGTCATTTAACTTGTAACCGTTGGGAAGATTCAGTGACGATACACAAACCTTGTAAATGGAAATGAAGCTGCACTCTCAAAATTTAAGTTCAGCTAATATTTCCTGAGCAACTACCAGAAGCTGGGCACTGCAAAAGATGCTTTTAAATATTCCTTATATAATCTTCACAATAACCTCCTGAAATGGATGTTATCTTCCCCATTTTAGAGAAGGAAAACCTATAGCTGCAAAAGCCAGAGTTGCAACCTTAGAGCAGGGACTCCACAGTCCCTCAACTTCTGTACATTCCACAGCATGGTGTTAGTATTTACAGCTCAAATACTTACAGAAGTGAATAGAGGTACCAAATGATGAAAGATGGGTCTTAATAAAAAACGGCAAGTTTTTAAAGCCTTTAATATAAATTGTGGGATGAGGGTGAACTGCTGTGGGGCAGTGGTAAGGTGGCAGGAGATGAGAGGAAAATTATTTTAAATCAAAGAAGAACACTTTAAATAAAACATAATAGAATTTCTTTTAATCAGAGAAGCAGCAAGGCTTAACAGAAGGAGCAAGGGCTTTAGACTCAGATCTGTATTCGATTCAGAGTGGCGGCTCCTTTTGGCTGAAGTACACTTGAAAGAATAACTTTTTCTCACATATAAAATGTATACAACATTTGTCTTGGTTCTTTCACAGGATTGTTTGGGGGAACAAATGCAACAATATAAATGAAACAAGCATACTGCTAAAAAAAAAAAAAAAGCATACAATACTATTATTTTATTATTGTCTAAGGAATGAATTTCATATTTTCCCCAGACTTGATATACCTGTTATTAACAATAAGTCATGGTAATCTGTTAAAGTGGATTCAAAATGGATGACCCTATGTTCAAACCATTATTAAAAAAATTATTCTAAGTTGCATTACATCTCTCATTACAAATAATATATTGGCCCCTTGAATGATCAAAGAATGAAACACACAACCCACTATGTGAACAGAGATCAGTCAAGGCCAGGCTGAGGCCCAGATCTCCAGCTCACGGCCACACTACACAAATCAGAGGCTGCAGCCGGGCTTGTAACCTTTTTGTTGTCATGGCCCCTTCAGTGGCAGTCAGAGAAATAGCCCTCTTTCGCTTAATAATGTTTAAATGCATAGTTAAATACATAGGATTTCAAAGGAAACAAATTATACTCGAATGCAGCTATGAAAAATAATTTAACCACGAGAGATCAAAAAACACCCAGCTCACCTACACTCATGAACATATAATTACCTCAAAATCTAACGTATGAAATTTAAGGATATAAAATATACATTTTCATATGGAAAGTTTTTTTTTTCCTTTACAGATGAACTTACAGTATTTAATTTCAAATGGCTATAACACACAATCCAACAGGAAGGCCTCGGCTCCTAATTCTGACTCTCCTACTATGACCCCACTCTCTTCCTCTGCTCCAAGAATGGGATGGATTGAATGGTAATGCTAACTTCCTATGATCCTCTTTCTTTCAAGCCAGTTGAGAGGTGTGAGTGAGGGTGGTTTGGCAGGGGACTGGGGATGGCGTTAGTAGTGGCAAAAAGGAAGAGAAGAGGCGAAGAGATCAGAGTAGATTTACAAAATATTATTTAGGATTAAGATAGTAAATACAGAAGTATGAGTCTCATTTTTATTTTCAGATGAATAACACTGAACTAACTGAGTGGGAGTCCTGAGGAACAGAACATAATGCAGACAAAACAAAGATTAACTTTATGCAATCAGCAGGCATCAAGAGAGGTCCTGGGTAAGTGCCAAGAGATGTAGTAAATTCAAGAGAAATCCTGAGGAAAAAAATGGTATATGGTAACAAGAGAATCCAACAGTTTTGTTAAGAGATAATAGCTACAGATGTATCATTGAAAACAGCTACCAGAATTAAAATATCAAGTTGAATTTATAATCTAGAAAAGTGGCAGCATTCCACAATCCACCACTAGTCAAATGACTCTAGTTTAATCCATTGCCTTAATACCATTCCTTAGTCCAGTGGAAGAAGGAAAACAGAGGAGAGAAAATGGGGGGTGGGGAGAAGAGGCTATGTCAATGCTCATAAACCCCTTATTATACATAAGCCCAAGGCTCTTGCCTTTCATTTGCAGCACTGTACAACATATAGAAGAAACATGCCTATTTATAGGAACCTTTAAAATTTCTATCACACCGTGCCAAAGATATGCTGTAAACTAAGCATGTAACTAAAGCGTTTTGTGAACTTGAATATATTCTATGTTCCAGGCTAAATCCACTTTCGTTGGTCTGTTTCTTTGGTTCTGTTTCTCTAAAGTAATCAGAATAAATCTGTTTCTTCAGCAACTCAACCAAGAATACAATATAACTGGTAACAAGGAGATACTGTCTAATGGAGAAACAGGATATTCCTGACCAATCTCAATTTCCTCAAGTCTTCAGTTCTTCTGAAATTTAGCCACAGACAAGAATCAAACGATATAGCTCAAGAGAAATATTTAATTATCCACTGACTTCCTCCCTAATCTTCTCAAACTAGTTATTTTCCAAATATCCTTTTCAGAAACCTTTAAGATGTTTAAGACATGCTAAATATCCTCTGTTAACATGCATCCCCAAAAACATGTCTGTTTTTAAATTTATTGTCCATCTAAATGTAGGCTTATGCAGTTTAGATTTTTTATAGAATTTTGTTCACACAGAGGAATAAACTGTAATTCAAATACAAAGCCACATGCTCAACACAGCCAAATGCCTGGATATTCCATGCTCCATCACTCCCTATCCCAGTACTTTGGCCACTGAACTATGATGTCAGAAATCTAAGCTTGATTTGTTTTTAAGTGCATAATTCATTAACTGTTTCCATATGCCAGAACTGTTCAGTTGAGAAATTATTTATAAACCCATTTATTGGCCCTATATGAAAAATATGACGCACCTGTTACAAAATGTGATTACTTCAGAAAGCCAACAATTGTGGAATCGCATTTTCATAATAAATCAACCTACGTGAATTAGACTATTCATATACTTTCAGAGAACACTTTAATTCCTATTATGAATAACGAAAGCAATTAATATCAATTTTAGTTGATAAACCCAACACCAATAACCTATTAGTGTACTTTACTTCATTTTCCAACAGCCTGTAAAAATTAACCAACAGATGCTTCCAATCTGGTAAAAAATGCGCAGGTCATTAGCATGATTTTGATGATACCAAATGTTCAATATATGAATATTGTGATTAAATTTCAGAGAATATATCAACAATGCTTTTTTATAACCCTGTTAAGTCCTAACAGAAGCTGTAGATGGTAAAATATGGTGTCTTTTCTGAAATAAAAATCAGCATTTGTTGCTTCCCTCCTCATTCTAATGTTGAAACTAAGAACTTGGAGTTTCACTGAGACTGAAAAAGCAACGTGAGTCCAAGCACAAGTCTGCTCCCTCACCACAGCGTCCCAAAGCCAAACGCAGCCTGAACACACAATGTACAACCAAGGAATACACGCTGACTTAAACAGAAGTAGCTAAATGCAGGAAAGAGAAAAAGTGGGAGAAAATGAGAGGAAGAAATGAAAAAGGAAAAAAAATGGGGGAAAACGCCTACATGTTATTTTCAGAAGAATTTTAAATGTGGAAAGCTAAGATTTATTTCAAAAACTTAGAACTGAGAGAAGCAAGGAAACCAAGGCGAGATACCTAATGGCATAAGGAAGTGACTTTATAAAAAGAAAATCCAACTGACATGTATTAACATTTGTATACATAATCACACATTTTATATATACACAAAAAATATACAAACACATTAGCTATTCTTGTTATCATTAGTCATTAGCACAATTCTGGTTATTTTTTTTTTTCTGTATTGACCTGGGTAGCCACATGGGTATGCTTATTTTGTAACAATTTATAAAGAGGTATACTTAAATTTGTGCACTTTATCTTTGTATCTTTGTTATACTTCAATTAAAATGCTATTTTATAAGTTCCAAAAAGAGACAAAATGATACAATTGAAACAGAAAAAAATCATTTTACAAGAAAAGGAGTTCTTATGTGCTAAAGATATGTCTGAGGCACTTCCCAAGATATCCCTACTGAAGGGCTCTTATCTATGTCAGAGGAGACTAATTTAAAAATCAAAAGTAAAATTTAGGTAAAAAGTAAAAATATAATATGTATGAAATAAATGACATGATAAAAGAAAACATAGAAGTTTTACCAAGAATATCTTGCTATATCTTTGAGTTGGTGGAATAGAGAGGTATTGTGGGGACTTAGAATTACTTTGCAGGAGAAGAATCTCAGTCACAATGCGGTCAAGATTAAACAAGGTAACATGCTGGTCAAAACAGAAGTGATTAAAAACTACAATGAAGGTAGCATGAAAACAATCCCTTTCAGAGACAGGCAGACAACAAGGGACCCAATAAGTATTATTAGACCTTTCTCCTTTTCCAACTCTAAAACTCAATAATCTTAACCTGAAAGTTTCAGAAACCTAAAAGCAGTGTCTTCTGTAAGAACAAAGTCACACTCTATAAGAAAATTAAAAACGAGAGAAAATTTCAAGATTCTCTTTAAATGATAGGATTCAGTTCCTGTTTTTATCCACCTATTTAAAAATGCTCAGAAAGCAACAAAGGATTGACACCTACATTTTAAATACCTAGGATGAAACATTCATCTTCGTTACTAGGAAACAGCCCTAATTCCTAATGCAGTTACTTTATAAGAAACAGTAACATCATTTCTCTAAAAATCCACTGTACTCCAGTAATCTGAATCCTCTGTCCTTCCTGCCAATTTGTGATGCAAACCAATGATGAAAGCAATCAGTAGCCAATGCCTCTAACTCCCTCTGCTCACTAGCAGGCGAACATTGTATTTCAGCTTTGTACTGAACAGTAAATAAATGACTAGGTTTAATTCTGATTTCCACAGAAATTACAAAATCAATTCAAACAAAGTAACCTTTGGAGTCACAGGGAGCACACAAATGTTATCACTGGTGCCTCAACAGAAAGGCCATAAATAGAGATGACTAGGAGCAACCACTCCATTCCACCTTAGATCGACGCTTTCTAGACATTTTCCTCTCACCTTCTTTTCTGACCACACCTGCATCTATATAAAATACTGTTTTTCTGAAAGCAGCAATGAATGGCCTTTTCCAATAAAATACTTAACTAGTGGTAATATAAAAAAGCACAGTTAAGACTCTTCAAATAATGCTTTCTAGAAATTGTGCTTGAAAATCCAGACCAAAAAATAGTCACCTCATAGCTTGTTTCCTGCTAGCATTGCCCAGGGTTACAACCTTGGGCTTTTTCCCTCATTTCTGTTCACAATGAAAGTATCATTCACTGTCACAAAGAGAGAAAGCATTATTTGAGCTGAGACAAAAGAAGCTATAGACCTGTGCCAAACTCTAAGTCAAATGAAAGGAGATTCTAGGCTAAATGTAGAGCATTTAAAAGGTGGAGAGGACTGGAAGCATGGAATATACAGAAAACAATTATTTCTTCACCTTTACCTTTTGTAAGTAGTAGTAAACTGAGCAAATGCGTTGGATTTTTTTTTTTTTTTTTGTCAACCTTGAAGCTCAAGTCTAAAGTTAGACGACTTAAGAATTTTTTAAAGGTCCAATTATTTCATTTAGGGCTAACACTACAGCTAAATTAAAGACATGCTAACAAGTTTCCCTTTTGAGCCTCATTAATTAAGAAAGTAATCAGAGCAAAGAGGGAGAAAAAAAGAGTAGCTGGATGGCACTATCACTTAAATAGCTTTTAGGTACCACCATTTGCACCTACTAGGAAAGCAAAAGGAAAAGTAATCAATTCCCGATTATAAAATTTAAAATTCTGAAGTGTTTTACATATAAATACACATTTTAACTGCCATATATTTTCCTTGATTGCCTGAAGAACACACTAATCTTATTCAGAAAAAAATTTTGATTCTACATAATCAAAAGGTAAAATTAAGATCTGCTTACTTCACAAGTTTTCCTAGGGAAAGCTTGCTGAGAAAATTCCCCATTTCCAAAGATGGAAATGTATCATTTTCATTACACTGGTCAAGATCAATGCTGTTACATGCTTTATATTGACAGTAAAGTCTAAAAAACAACATTAATTTATTTTTTAGAATTGTTAACAATTTTTTAGAAAGAATTACTAATTTATAATTGCATTTTAGAAAACATTTCAAAATAATGCAAATCAAATTTTTGGTGTCTGCTAACCTCCTTTGGTTGCTGTGATGAGCAAGTTAATTCAGATGTACTTTTAAGTTATTCTATCAATATTATGTTCTATGCCATGTGACTCATACTAATTAAATTAAATCATGTGACAGTCACAAACATTAAATGCTGATTAAATATTTTTCGTTAACTACAGGAAAATTTTCATACCAAAATTATCTCTGAAAATATTGTCTCTTATGAAAGTCAAATTGAGAAATTCAAAAACGGTATTTTATAGAAAACTAAATAGCTTTGCATTGTTTGCATTTTTTAATTGCTCCTTTAATACTCTATATCTAAATAAAATTCACTTTGTAAACATTTATTTGCCCATACTAAAGCAAAAATGTCATGTATAGGACACTCATGCTTTCTAGAGGTTAGTATATAAAAAATGACAATGTTAAAATATTAAAATTAACAATCAAGTTGTTAAACTTACCTTTTTGTTGGCAACAAAATACATTCTCAAGTTTACAAAGTAAATCCACATTTTCATACTTATTTTCATTTACTTTTATCCAAAAACAGCTTTCAGTCATTTCATGGGGTCTGATCTACAATCAGAAAGAAGAGTTATTCATGAATAATGGGATGTGCCCTCAGCACCTCTCTAATCACGATGCATAGACCCAGCATCCCACAACTGCCAGTAGATGCCCGTGTGGTCCCTGTAGACTTGGCTACAAAATGTGTTTAATGAAATAGAAGCTCTGCAAACAGTTAACATTTTATCAGGGAAAAAAAATACCTTCACAGTCAAGGAACTAGAGATATGAAGTTGAATGAAACAAAGTTTGTGTCCTCTCAAGTATACTTCTCAGTGTCTTTAACAACGCTCCCGTGCACTATGAGTCTACAAGTGCAAGATACATTACACAGCATTTGCCAAGGTTATATGATCATTAAATTATTTTTCTGCAGAATTCAGAATTCCTGTGCCCTGCCTAAATATCAACTTTGGACAACTAGTAAAATTTTTCCAATATTACCGTAGAAAACATCCTAAGAACTCTAATATATTTGTACTTTGATAAACATTCCATAGAGAGTTCAATGATCATGAGGGTTCAATGATCATGTGAATTATCAATTTAATTATAAACCAAATCCCATTGTAACAATTAACACTGACTTCCACCAAAGTTATAAACTGAAAGCTTTTGTCAATAGCAAAGGATCTGCCTCACTTTTACTAAAAAAAAAAAGCCTGTTCATGTAATGTCACTTTGATTAGGGTTTACTTGGAAGATAAATTATATAATAAATTAAATTTTAATCTAGATAGCAGTATGTTTTCCACCATTTATTTGTTTTACCTTTAACCAATTCAATCTTCTCATGTTGGTTTCAGGTTTAAATTCTTTCTTTGGCTTTAACCCAAAAGGCAGGGTTGGTGGAGGAGGAGATTTTCCTCCAATGAGCATTCCCAGGGGAGGTGCAGGAGGCACAGGACCACCAGATGGCATGGTCATTCCTGGAAGTAAAGGCGGTGGTGGGGGTGGAGGTGGAGGTGGCACATCTAAAGAAGATGGCAATGATGTGGAAGGAGGAAGTGCTGGTGGGCTGATTCCATTTTCTTCTAACTGAGGCAAAGAGGTGATTGTATCAGCTGGCAAGGCACCAAACTAGAGAGGAAAAAGATAAGGAACATGACTAAGAATACTCTGCAAAACATGTACACTATACTTTTCTCAAAATTTAGGTAACACTTGAAACCAAAAACAACTGAACTTCAGCAGTTTCACCTGGTTTAAACTAAAAACAAAATTCCAGCCATGTTCTTCAACAAAATAAGAATTATAGCTTTTGTTTTCATAAACATGTCATTGCCAGAAATAATATTCCCCAGTTGAAGGCAATTTATGGCCATCCAGGGAAATAAGTATGGAGCTAGTCCCTGGATAACATAGTTTTGCCCAACTATGTTTTCAAAAAAAAAAAAAAAAAATCCCAGTCACACTGAACAAAATATTGTGATTTTATTACATAGTTTTGCTTGAAGACAAGGATTCCTAGAACTTACAAAGACATTGAGAGGTCTTACTGAATGGACCCAGGTTTGAAAAGCAGTCTCTACATGACGGTTGAAGTCATGGGAATACATAAGGTCACCCAGAGTATGCAGTATGAGGAACAGACTATATACAGAACTCTATAGAATACTAGCATTAAGTAAGTAAAAAGAAACAAGATTCAGATAGAGATTTAAATAATATGGCCACAACATGCTTTTGTCCTTGAGGGAAAAAAAGATCAAAACTTCTTAGTTGGACCTACCAGGCCAAGTTGTGAGGTGGTTCCGGTGAATTTATCTTTTAAGTGACTTGCACATACAATTCCAAGCATATGCCAACTTCATACTGATCTCAGGGCACTTGTACATGTTGTGTCTTCTGCCTAGAATATTCCCTTTAACTTATCCCACACTTCCTTCATATGACCACATAGAGTTTTTACAGTTTGAGGTAACTGTCTTTCTCAAGGACAGCCTTTTAGGATCACTCATCTGACACATGCAGCACCCTGTACTTCTCCTTGGTAGCTCTTATCTAAGTACTAAATAATTATTTAAAGAATCATTAATATTTACTTTTTTCAAATCAATTATAAGCTCCAAGAGAGAAGTGATTATGTCTGTGTAACTCGCAACTCTTTCCCCAGCATGTAAAGTAGTGACTGGCAACTGACAACCATTCAAGAAATATTTGTAGGATAAATGAATAAAGACAAGAAGAGAAAAAGGAAAGCACAGGGTAAAATAGAATGATTCCCCCCCCCAAAAAAAAAATCTTTCTATAGTCAGTTGACTAAAAGGTAAAAACAGAAGTGAAAGAGCCAATGTGCATTGTCCACTTTTGTGCTTATGTTTCCATATCATAGTAAGAATTATTAGATGCATTTTCATGATCACAGAAAATTTTTGTGATGTGATTATTTCTTAAATTATTAACTTCAACTCTAAGCCATATATACAAATATTCATATAGATATATACATAGACATATGTATATATAGGTGTGTATGTGTGTATATACCAATGCTTTATTTATTTATATACACACACAGCATTATAAGTGTTGGACATTTAATAAATATAAAAAGCTTTAGGGCACAATTATGGAAAACAGATCATGTATGTATAAAAGTCTTAAATCAACATCTGCAATCAGCACAAGGAAAAAGTCTTACAAAGGAAGTTGAGACCACAAATCAAGGATTTTCAAATACATTAAGCATAAAGAGGAATTGGTAAGTGTTATACTAGGTTGCTGTGATCCTGGATAGTTTGAATGTTAGGGATGTATGTATAGAACACTCACTTAATATGCAATTTATACTTAAATATTAATGTTTTAAAGATATGACTGAACTTCTGCAATAGTTCAGTTTATAGAGTATGATTTTTATACAGTATGAATGACTTGAATCTATTGTTTATGAGGCCAGATGTCATCACTATTTTGCTCAACATAATATCCTCAACCCCCAACAGTGCTGTTGGTAAGTGACTAAAGAAATGAAATCACAGATAATAAAACCTATTCGTAACTTTCATGGTTAACAAATATGGTAGCCAATATTAAGTCTCTAATTCCAGGCTTTCTTCGCATAACCATAAATACAGGTGATCATTATCTGCAACGTAAAATGACATAGGAGACTGTCTGATTTAATCTCAGTTTCAAAATGCAAACTTATCCCCATCTTAAAGAAAAACACATGCAGCGATAACATATTTAAAGATGGTGGATATAATTCTTTATAAGCTGGTATTTTCCAGAGCAGATTTACATAATCTTCGACTAGGATAAATTGGAAAGATCTCTAAATTTTATTAGCCCAGTCAAGAAAAATATTGTCATAAATTTATTTCAACCATCACAATAGCTAGATCTAACACACAAAAGGGCAATCAAATGTTTCTTTTAACATGAAATATAATGAACCACGTGTAAAAGCGAAAAATTTCATTAATTCATTTACTTATTCTTGAGGCACTAAAAAAATTTACTGAAAATAATCTTCTTACAGGTAAGAGATTCTCAATGTTTTTCTCTAAAGCTGAACACTAACAGACAGCTATCTCGTAGAAAGTCTTCAAACAGCCTCTAAACAAAACTATCTACTAAGCACTTAAAAGAAAATAAAATTCCCAGTGACACAGGGAATAGTATATACCAATATAGGAAATAGTATATATGAGATTATTTCAATCTAACCATAAAATTAGGATGTAAGGAAAACAGCAAAACTATACTTACTGTTCATCATCCTGTATGTAAATGTACACGAAGAAATTTAGCTATGATTATTCTACCTCCTTACTTTAATCCATTTAAAATATGCAGATGATGTACTTCTTGCTATCTAAATGCCTTATGTATAGAGAGTGTATATGAGCTATCTGCTTCATAATCCAGATTTGCTTTTTTTTTTTTTGTCATGTTTTAAATCTGTTTACTTTTGGAAATTGAAAAATTATCAGAAAATGTTCTCATTCAGCCAGAGGTTATCTTTCACTGCAAGGCACCCATAGGCTGAAGGTTTTGAAAAATAAATAGCTTGAGCAATAATTTCCTCTACTGGGATAAAGATCAGTGATGAATGACAAATCTAAGAGTGAAAGAGTTTCTTGTCCTTTATGTTTAATTTCTTAGGGAACATGTGGTATTAGGAATAAGACCCAAACATAAGGAAGCAGATTAATTAGCAAAAGTTTGGTCATTCTTAAAAATGCAAATAGAAAAAAGTGGGAAAATAAAAACAAATATAGCAGAGTAGAAATACAGATAAACAATACTAAGAAAACATACAAGTGAAGTTAAAGTTTAAACACTTTGGTGCTATGAAGATATGACCTTTGTTCTCCTGGTGAGCTTTCAATACAGGAATTCACTCCAGATAGATGGTATTTTACCTGAGATTTAAAGGCTTGTAACTCTGCTTGAAGCTCATTAATTTTTGCTTCTTTTTTCTGCAACTGAGCCTGCGTTTCTTGGTGGTCGGTAAACTCTTTTTCAAACTGAAAAGAAAAAAGAACACAAGAGAGCGAAAGATGAAAATGAAAGCGCTATTCTTCATATAGAAACATGACTCTAATGATCTGTCAGAAGAACATAAACTTTTTATAAAAGGAGTGGTAGATTTTTTGCTAAGTCACCCACAGCCTTTCTGTAGGTCCCTCCAGGTCCCAACAAATCATTCATTTGCAAGAGAGCAGACAAAGCCAAAGACAGAGTCTGTGACCTTCTTCTCTTAGCAGAGCAAACTCACCCATAGTTATCTGCAACCCTGGCATTTTTCTTAAAAGTTCCTAAATATCATTGTGACTTTGTGTAAAAATAATAGGAAGCAAAGTATTGTGCTGAAAGCCCTGACCCCTATGTGCAAAACCTTATACTTGAAAATTACCTGAAATTTATTAGTAAGAATGAAAAGTATTCCTTTTAAATATTTTTATTAGTAGTAAACAGCTCCATTTTATAAGTAATCACTTTTTTTTTTTTTTTTTTTTACATCATCATCAGATTTAAGGATCCTGATTTAGGCTCAAATCTTCAACAATTTAAGAGAACAAAGTTATGTCTTATTTATCACTAAATTAATGATAGTTTAATCTTTCAAAGTGGGAGGAAGGCAAACAAAATTCACTGAATACAATGACTTTTTAAATATACATTGGCTCCCATTACAAGCTCCCATTTGCAGTGAAACTGCTTTGCCATCATCACAACTGAAAATCAAGTGTAAATATTTGACTCTTAAAAAATGAGAAAGAATTTTTTCACTGTAATTACTTTATAAATGTTACCTTGAGATTTTAAAATAAAGTCAAACCTCAATTAGGAAATAATGATAATAAAGAACTCAACAGTTGACAAAGAGGTTTTAGTTTTATAAATCTTATTTTGCCCTTAACATAAACAGGTAACTAGTCTCTCAGCACATAGCTAAATAGTAAAAAATGTGAGAAAAAAGGGCCAGATTTTCTATCTTCAAAACCTGAGCTATTTAAATGAAACCAGACCACCTTCCTACAAATGTTTAAAGTCTGCTCAAAAAAAAAAAAAAAAAAACTGTGAAAGCATTATATTAAGAGATTTTAAGAACACTATTAAACTTGAGCAAGAAGTCTAGACACTTTCCATAAACCTCCTGCTCACATATGCAAAGCCTCACCCATGTCTTACAGTATCTAAAGCACAAGAATAAACAATCCTGCATTTCACTACACATATACACAAGCTATAAGAAGAAATATGATGAGTCCCACATACAGATTAGAAAAGTAAATTTTGGATTCATGCTCTTCTCACTCTAGACCTTATGTTCTTTTCTAAAAATTAGAAATGCTACTAGGTAAATACCATCCAAATGCCCTTCACCTCACCATATCAACAATACTACTCACCCAATATAACTCCATGTTTAATCTCTCCTCTCCTTTATTTTCCATTAGAACACACTCCCCTGATTTTCCTGCTAATTCCTTGATGGCTCCTACCAATTCTTCATGGGTTCCTGTTCCTCAATCCAACAACCCTTTAATGTTGGAATCCTATAGGTCACTGTCCTCTTTCCTCACCCCTCTGTCTGTCTCATTCCACATTTCTTAAAAATGTTACAAACCAACTATATGTTTCACATTAATGGCATCCAAATCTCTACCAGCTTCTCATCTGAATCCCAGACTACAAATCAGTCCATGTACTCTGGCAGATTGGTGAACTCTTTAACACACACAGAGTATTTTTAAAGCCCTTATTGCCCCTACCCCCACCATAAATGTTGGTTTTTTGATACTTTTCTTTCTAAAGGACAGCTCAAAGAACATGACTCCTTTGATCTTAAACCATCAGTGGCTTTGTAATAAGTACCAAGTCATTATGTTAGTATCTAAACACCCCCTGGGATCTGGTCCCAAATTACCTATTTCCCACTATATAGTAAATACCTGATAGCATGTCTATCATGTTTTCCTCAGAGTGGTTAAGTGTTAAAGGTACAGATTTGAGTAGAATGTCACTGCTTTTAATAAGGACAGCATTTGTGATGAAGGAACCTAAAAAGCCAAAGGCTATGACATTCCCCAGAAATAGGGAGAGTAGAGGCATGTGAGTGATTTTGGAGGACTGATGTTTGAGTGCAGGTTGGCAGATGTTGAGTCATTTCAAATAAAGGAACTAATGCAGTATGTAGAAAAATGAGAAGTAATTCCATGCTGCTGCACGAAGGGTGGTAAGAGAACAAACTGAATGGGATGAAGCTGGAGACATGCAAGGGGGTGAAATACTTGAAAGGAATTTCACAGCAAGTCAAAAGCTTTTACTTTTCTCCTAAAAACCATGGAGTGTTATTAGTGTGTTATAATAACAAGATAGCAGAATCAAATTTGCATTTTGGAAAATGCAACCAGCAGCAGAATGGAAAACGGCCTGAGATAGGCATGGCCATGCATGAGAGGTTAGTTATCCAGGCAAGAATTAAAGCCCTGCCCTGGATGCCTAGGGGTTAAATCCCAGCACTATCACCTCAAAGGCCAGAGCTAGATCCCCAGCCAGGCAGCTTACCCACAAATGATGCAGCAGATCTCTCCTGTCTCGTCCATGCTACCTGTTCTGCTGCCCACTCTGTCTCTGGTGAATCCTCACACCCCCTGCACCTGTGGCTTATATCTCAGTTCTTTTATGCAACAATAACTTAAAAAAAAAAAAAAGAATTGAAGGCTCCTTGAAATAAGGTGCAACACAGGTTCATGGAAAAGAAATGAAGCAAGAAAATAATTTAAGAATTAAAAAAAAGTTAGTTCCCAAGTGAATGAAGGAAATCAGTGAGGGGAACATATCTAAGACGACTATGGTGTTCCGTTGCTTTGCAAATTAGAACCAAAGTATTAGAATATGCAGGTAAGAAGGTATTTTTAAGGATAAGAAAGACGAATTTGTTTTCGAATATGTTAAGCTTAATATTCCTATAAGAAATTAAAAGTAAACTTTTATATGCCGCTTCCTTAGAGATTTCATCTTGTTGCCTCACACTGACCCATCAGGGCTGCTGTATTGGCTATTACTTCTTTGGGTAAGTCTTCCTTGGCCACTTGATATTAGATAAGGAATCCTATGACTTACACAAAACATAGAGTTTTCCTGCCATAACAGTCACTACATTAGTGTAAAAGTAACAAAAGTTATCACATTTTCAGTAACTTCAATATGGAAGATTCACTAACAGTGAAAACCTTTTCTACTTTATTCAGTACCTTTCCAAAGCTTTACATTTACACTTAAATTCAATAACTATTTGTTGAATGAAGTGATGAAACAATCCTGTCAAATCTTCCTTTATATGTTGAATAGCTATGTCAATATTACATTTTAAAGCTTCCCAATCTCCTAGAATCAAACAGCTTTAAGAAGACATTTTCTCTCATTGTATTAGTGCTCACTGTTTAATGCTTATTGACCAGAAATAAAAAAATTCTTCTTAGATGAGTAAGAATGAAGTATTTATTCACCATATCAATATCTATACCATCCTATATCACAGACCTTAGAATAAAATTGAAGGAAAAAAAGAGTATTTAGGGGGACAAAATAAAACTTAAAACAACCAGACATAATTAGCACACTGTAAGAGAACTTATTAAGTTAACTTGGACATACTGAAAGTACCTGTGTTACTTACCAAAGGGATAAGTTTTCATAGCCTCCCCTATAAAAGGGTTGGATGAAATATAACCTTTGCTTTAGCATTTTTGTAATACCTATAGTCAAATCACAGTAGCCCTGGGGATTAAAATGAATCTCCATTAAAGATATACTTTATAAAAACTGGTGTGATAGCCTTCTCCAAAAAGATACTAGAACGATATTATGCTTACAAAATTACACGCAAAAATGTCAAAAAACAGTTAAGGTTGAGGCTCTGCTTAATTTCATTCCCTAGGGTAAATGTATTAGTGTATCTCTACAAGGATGTTGGTAATTCAATATTCTTTATGTACTTTTTGACATTTCAGGTCTTCATTTTTCAAATTTATGCACGAAAATATAGAATGTGTCTAGCAACTATGATAGCTTCCTGCCTAAAGCAAAGTATTTACATGTGTCCTTATAAAGCTATCAAAAAGTTGTTCTTGCTGATATATACAAAATGGCATGGCAATAGAAATCATTTATGGAGCAAACAATATTTTCTGAATGTACCTAAAAGATACAACTTCGACCTGAAAGGAGACAACTAACCTTGAGCAAAGTCCTTCTCTTTAAACTTGCAATTTTAAAATAATGTGTTAAGAAAGTTACCATGTTTAACACCACTCATATATACTACAGTTAAAAATTATTATAAAAGCAACTTTACACTATCTTAAATGCATTCAAACAAGCACTTGAAATTTTACTACCATCTTCTCATTGAGCATGGAATACAAAGGTAGTGAGGTGAAGGGGTCACAGGACACACACGCATCCATCAACGTAACGTTTATTTCCCTCACTAGACTAAGTCACTTCACAACATGATAGTCATAGCTGTAATCTCTAATCTGCTGCAAAATGTGTGGGATATAATAACTTCTAAGTGGTGAATCTTAAATCTTCTGAGGACATTTACCATGTTTCTCGATAAAATACTTCTACTGTCTACCATTTGCAAATTTTATCTTACAGTATTTAAAAATGTACAAGTCTTTCAAGATTCATTTAGATGCTAGCACATCAAAAATGTAGACTCTCTGGCATGATTCCTAACACATAATAAATGCGTCTATATAGAATATTATGATCAATGTGCTGGAGGTAAGTGATAATCATTATTATTCCTCCAAAGTAAGAAACCAGCCCTTAAAAAAAAGAAAGCAGCTCTGAGAATTCAAACTAGAATGATTAGTTAAAATGTGAAGAGGGGCTCCCTGGTGCTCAAGGGGTTAAGTCACACCACTAGGAAGCTATAGGCAGCCACTATAGCATGAGTTTGATCCAGCCAGGGAGCTAACCCACATGGAGCAGCAGACCTCTCCTGTCCTGCCCACTAATCCCCGCAGCAGTGTATTTCAGTAGGTCTGCCTGTTCTGCTCCCCACTCTGTTTCTGGTGAATCTTCTCACCTCCCTACACCTCTGGCCTACACCCCACCTCTTGTGTACATAAACAAATAAAATAAATCTTTAAAAGCAAAATGTGAAGAATAGCAACAAAAATACAAAGTCTACAGCCTAACAGGTACAAACTAGATATAAAAACACTAAACACTACCTTAAAGAAAGGTGAAGGAATGGTTAAGTGGTTAGAAATACTAGGCTGCCACAGATAAAACTGGTAGAAATGGATACTTGTGAACTATGAGAATGACAGTTTTACGTATTTCAACATGATTTAATAAAACAAGCGTAATCGAAACAAAAACTTCACCTTTTTCTTAATTTTTAAATACAATTTCAATCTTACAGGTCCAAACTATATGATTTCTAGAGAAATAATCCAGTCTTACAATTCTGACTCCGTATTTTGTCAGATCATTTATTCATTCACTCATTTAAAGATATTTATTTCAATTTTACACAGGCCAGGAATTGCTCTAATTGCAGGGATAGTAAATAAAGCAAATAAAATTTCATCATAAAGTTTACTCTAGAGGGAGAACTAGAGAACACATTTATATACACATATAAACTACATGGCATATCAGACTGATGATAAACAAAACAGAAGCAAAACAAATAAGAATGAGATAAGGAGAATCAGGGCTGGGAGCATGGAGTTAACATTTTTAAATGCAGTGTTCTGGAAAGTCCTCGTTGAAGGACGGTATTTGTGAAAATACCTGAAAGCAGCAGAGAAGAAAGTGAGTAATAAAAAGCAGAGCTCCTGAGGAAGAAGCATACCTGCTGTGATTCCCTACATGATCTTGCAATGCTGGTCAATGTTACTTACTTTTTTGTAAAATTCTGACGCTTTCTCTTCAAATTCTTCTAGTTTTGCTTGACCAATGCAAGTATCTAAAATTGCAATGACAGGAAAATTTACGTTGCAATACGACTTTATCATGCTTGAAAATTTAGGTAGAAAGAATATCACTGAAAAGAAGTACTAGTAATAAAATAAGCATGTGGGAGAAAATCATGATGCAATGGAGGTTTTTTCCTAAGCATGAAAGCAAGAGAAAAGGAAAGGCAAACCCAACTATCCTTTTAAGCTTCTATGAGGAAAAAGTAGGAGGTAGCTAAATTGTAAGAGAATACTCAAAAGTTTCTCTAACAATCCAGAAACAGTTTAAAGGAAAAAGAGACAATGACCAACAAAAACTAGAAAAATGAGAATAAGCAATGAGCAGAAAACTAGGAATAACTAAAAATTATCAAAAGCATATGAGTGTATACTTGACTTGCCATAATAATATGAAAAAAATTAATGAAAAACAGCAAAGATTAAATAATCTGTAATGCCAAGAGCTGGAGATAGTCTGGGAAAACCAATTTGACCACACAATAGAAGTGTAATTAGGAAATAAATACTGACATTTAAAATAGGAAATTTTTTTCACCCAGCAATTCTATTTCTAGGACTTGACCTTTAAGCCAGAATAGTCATTAAAACATTGTTTCTTTTAGCAAAAACTGAAAATAAATGCCCACTGATAATGGGTTGATTAAAAAGGCTAGGATGCATAGCCACGTGATTGGAGATAGGTAAGAGAAACAATTCACACAGATTTCCCTATGATGTATTTTATGCTCTTCATAAATAAAATATATTAATACGGTTTTTAAAAAAACATCAAAACCACTGTTGTACACTTTAAACATATGCAGCGAAGTGTATGAATTATATCCCAATAAAACTGGAAAAATGAACTATATTACTGGTGAATTTACAAATGAAAATAAATAGCAAACCAAACCACTGTATCCATAATCCCACTTTTTACATGAGATGTCTTACAGCATTTTCTGTATTAGATTATTCTGATGCCTGGTTTCTTAACTCTTAATAAAATGTATATGTCATTGCTTCTTGATTTAACTTAGAAAATACTAGCGATAACTCCTACAATAAAAGATGCAAGCAATATTCCCCATCTAATTACAATTTTTAATATTTTTGCTTTCTAAATCTTCTTGCTCTAAAGCACTCAGTACTTCAGATACTATGAATAGTATCTCTTAAATTATGTTACAATATGGGAAGTTATCTGTGCCCTATACTTTCCAACATCTGTCTCCCCTATTGCCCAACCTCACATCTTCTCTCATTTGTTCACATAATTACAATGTCATTCTCTTCTGTATGTAAGTCTTCCACACTGTGTTTAAAAGTTTATTTTAAATATTTAAAATTAAAATTTTATTATAACTATACAAATATTTCTGCTATAAAGATTGGCTTCAAAGATTATTTTTCCTACTAAAAATTCTATGTCAAAGCATCTTACACATTCAAAAAAGTAAGTTTCTAATGTCCAGGTAAGATATATTTTATTTTCAGATACTATTTAAAATTATTCCATATATTAAGTTTTCCACATAGTTAAAATACACTTTTCTTAATTGCTGTGTCCCTCCCACTCCAAGTAATTTCTAATTCTTGTCTCTCACGGAGAGAAACCAACATTTCCTTTATCTATGGCTAAAATTATGTAGTCCCCTTATTAATTCTACATAATGCATAACTCTCCCTAGACTCAAACTATAGGAAATAAAAACAACTTCAAACAAATGGGGCATATTTATTCTCTTTTGATATTATACCAAAAGTTGACATAAGCTAATTTCTTAAATGTTAGTTATACTTTGGAATTACATGTAATAACAGTATTTTGTACCCTATTACTTTAAAATCCATAAATCGTGTACTCTAGCAGACTTTGTAACATCAGACACTGGTCATTTGGAAAAGTGATTTATAGAGTTTTGCAGATCCCTCAAATGTTGACATATATCATCACTTGATATCTAAATAATCATGTAGGTTAATAACACCACCTCGCCAATCAAAAAAAAGTTTTTGAATTACGAAACTGTTCACAGTAGTGATTACAAGCAAATTTTTACTTGAAAACTCAAATATTACCATGGTAACAAATTCTATCAGTCATTTTCCTTGAGGCATACTTCATTTTCAACAAAGTATGTGCCAGACATTCTAGTGTGAGTGGCCACAGTTGTATGATAATCATCCTTTTGAATTAAATTTCTTTTTAAAAATTTTAAAAATTACCCAAATATTTCCTACACTGAACTTAGGTATGCAGAGCAACAGTGTTTCATGTACACATCTCGTTTTGTCACAGGGACCATTAAAACAGTAAGTATTCAAGCGCAGATATTAGATAAAATATTTTTACTCTATTAAAGACAAGTAAAAAAATGGAAATTTTTTCTTACTGTTTCATTTTACTATAAGGAATACAATGACAACTAATGAAGTTTAGTCCCACTGCCATGATTTATAACAAAGCTTCCAAAGCTTTACCAACCATTGTCTTATACCATCCATGCAGATGTCAGCACATTAAAAAATGAAACTCAAGTCTTAGTATTGTAATGAAAACAGATTTGACTATTAGGACTCCCTAAAAGGTTATCAAAGACCACAGAGGAGTCTTCAGGTCACGCTATAAGAACCAACACTCTAGAGCTCACCCACAGAGTAAGGGACGGTAAGATACTTTTATGTAATGTATAAACTTACCAATCAATTGACCTAAATCTAAATCCAGTCTTTTCCGATATGTGAAGTCTGGATCCACCCCATCTCTATGCAGTACAATCTGGGATACACACTCATCAATTAACTTGAAGTACTGTTGCCTAAAACCAGAGAAAAGAATCAACATACATTCAATTTATAAACATAACTTTACATCAATAAAAACACTTGTTGGTAAGCTTGATTAAGTTCAATAATATACTATTAAAAGGTTTCAACAGATTATACAGCAGATTTAACATGGGAGTTACGAGTAAAAAGAATTACCATCCATTTCCTCCTAATGATTTAAAGATATATTTTATAATCTTTTAGCTAATATAGTATGCTTTAATGATGATTTTCTTATTAAAATGTAACTTTGTATCTGTTGGCCATTTGCTCTTCTTCTTTGAAGAAGTGCCA
>PVIJ01004498.1:58900-117019 GCA_004024925.1 Scalopus aquaticus
GTTGTGTGAGTTCCTTGTAAATTTTTGTTATCAGTCCTTTATCAGATGTATTGTGTGCAAAAATCTTTTCCCAGTTGGTAGGGTGTCTGTTAGTTTTGGTTAATGTCTCTTTTGCTGTACAGAAGCTTTTTATTTTGATGTAATCCCATCTGTTTATCTTGTCTTTCACTTCCTTCACTTTGAGGGATGTGTCTTTCAAAATTTTGCTGAGATGTATGTCATGTAGAGTTTTGCCTATATTTTCTTCTATACATTTTATGGTTTCAGGTTTTACATCCAGATCTTTTATCCATTTTGAGTTGACTTTTGTGCAGGGGATACATGAAAAAAATGCTCAACATCACTTATAATCAAGGAAATGCAAATCAAAACCACTGTGAGATACCACCTCACACCTGTGAGGATGGCACACATTAAAAATACAGGCAATAACAAATGCTGGAAAGGATGTGGAGAAAAAGGAACTCTTCTACACTGCTGGTGGGAATGTGAACTGGTCCAACCACTATGGAAAGCTGTATGGCGATTCCTCAAACTCCTAAACATGGAGCTCCCATATGACCCAGCAATCCCACTTTTGGGAATTTACCCAAAGGACACAAAAACACATGCACCCGTATGTTCATTGCGGCACTGTTCACAATAGCAAAGGTATGGAAGCAACCCAGATGTCCAAAAATAGATGATTGGATCAAGAAGATGTGGTACATATACACAATGGAATACTATTCAGCATTCAAAGAAGATAAACACATGCAATTTGCAGCGACGTGGATGGAATTAGAGGGAATCATACTCAGTGAAATAAGCCAGAAAGAAAAAGAAAAATATCAAATGGTTTCACTTATAACAGAACTATAGGGAAACCAAATAGGAGAGAGACACTCAGCGGGGGGGGAGGGGGGAGCATAAGGGCACAAAATGGAATAGAAAAGAATACAAGGGACCATGGAGATGGATCACAGGTGAATTGGTGGTGGGCTACCCAAGGGGAATACAAAACGTAAAAGACATAAATAACAATAATAATTTTTAAAAAATTGGCAATGAGATGGCAAGTACAAATCTTGAAGTCATATAGAATATTCTATAATTTTCATTTATTCAAATCACAAGTGTTAATATCAATTCTATGTATTATTTTATTCTATTACCCAAAATAAATATTCTTCATTTCTTTAAAAAAAAAATGTAACTTTGACTTCATAGCAGGCAGGAAAAAATGAAAATATTAAAATGAAGTGGTATGTATTTAAAAGTAGTCCTTAGTAGAAATCCAATGGCACCATACCGAGACAGCTACTATTTATTTATTTTATGAACACAAACCAACCAAAAATAATCTTTCTCAAAAATTTTTTCAGATGCTTCTAAAACCTAATACTTTTTAGAATATCTGTGGAATCAAATTAAGCACTGATACTTAAAATTATGAGCAACAACAAATTAATATTTCTTATTAAAAAGGAAACTAAAAATATTTAATAATGTTGTTCCAAAATTAAAGTCTAACTAAAATCACCAAAGAGGGTTGGGTTAGTTCCCTGTGTGTGTAATGCGCTAAAAGGATGTGCTCAAAACTCCAGTAAACAAATTAGAAATACCCAGAAATGTTTATATACAAAACCAAACTAAAGTGATTGAAAGGATGAATAATATCCTACTGAGGTACAGTCCACCCCAACTACCTCCTAGGACTAAATTCTTCCCTCAATGGCTTTTCATACACTTCTGTTCTACAAATCCTCTCATCATCTCTGCATGGCCCCTCCAGTCACTTTGGCTTTTCTTCCCATAAACTATGACCTATTTTCGTTAACCTACTTAGCTTACATTTACTAAGCCGTCGATGACATTTACTCATCACGTCGAATAAAATTCGCTACAGTTTGACATTAGCAAAAAGACTAATGGCTAACTCACTAACTGTCACAGAGTAAAAATTTTCAGAGTAAAAATTTTGGTACAAATCAAAGCCAGACGATATTATCAAATCCTTCTTCAATTTTCTGAATGCCTTTAAAAGAAATAGTCTCCAATTCTCTGCTATGTTAGCCATAATAACCATATTTACAAATAGGTACATAAATCACACATACATTTTATATCTGTCACATTTGAAAATTTAGTTGAAGGACTCCATTCCATTTTTTTCATTCAATGTTACCCTTATATTGTTTTAATAATAAATGCTTTAAAATAACATATCAGTAAATGTTTTCTTATGTTTACAATTTCAAATTATGACCACTTAAAATGTAGCTGAAATTGTATACAAAAACTTTCAGCAAGTAATAGTGTGATTCTGGAGTTCAGAATGTAAATTTGGAAAATAATCTCTGAGCATCATTGGTGAGTTAGTGAGTATGATAGAGGAATGAATATATGAATAACCTTAATTGTGAAATGAACATAAATTGTCATTACTTCATTGTTGATATACCACCTTTGTTGTAGGATACTTTGAAAATCATGTTCACATTCTCTGTAGCATTTCTACCAAATACAAGATCTCATGAACATTCAACTAGCATGGTATTTTGCACAAGGCAAGTGATTATTTGTTACAAAACTGAAGTTTATCTTCTACACTCTCCAAATACCTAGTTGCATTTGATTTTTTTGGGAGGTAGGGCTGCATTTGATATACCTTTTCCAATCAATTTCCTCTTCAATAAAATTTCCTTTTGTTTCAAATGTGGAAATGAACAAAGACTAATTTTCTTATTCACTAAATCTCTTAAATGAGATTTTGCATTCTGCAATAAAACATTTATAAAAAAATTAAAAAAAAATTATTCCTTTCAAATTTTGTTAAAAACTTTCATTAAACACAAAATATTCAGATAATCAAAGACTTCCGGATGGTAAAATACAGATCCATCTGAAATAGTGAAACCAAATCATGAAGGTAATTAGCATAAGGACAAGTTTCCTAGGACTGACTGTACATTCTCTATATGTAAATAAAAAGTTGAATAATTTTTTAAATGTATGACAAAATATGTAAATAACCACAATTCTGATACAGTCTTACAGCAAATGCATGTTATCTTTATAAAAAGTAACAATACTACTGATCATTATGAGGATATTGGAAGATGGGGTAAAACAGACGGAATCATCTTGACTCATAGCAATCATGTTTGGAACAAAGATTAAGGGATGAGAATTTAAAAAGTCAAGGAAGAAAAAAAAAAAAACACAGATGAAATTCCATATGATCCAGCAATACCACTTTTGGGAATCTACCCAAAAGACACAAAAACACTAATCCAAAAGGATACATGCACCCGTATGTTCACTGTGGCACTGTTCACAATAGCAAAGGTATGGAAGCAACCCAGATGTCCAAAAACAGATGATTGGATCAAGAAGATGTGGGACATATACACAATGGAATACTATTCAGCATTCAAAGAAGATAAACACATGCAATTTGCAGCGGATGGAATTAGAGAGGATCATACTCAGCGAAATAAGCCAGAAAGAATGAAAAAGATATCGAATGGTAACCAAATAGCAGAGAGACACTGGAGTGGGGAGAGGGAGAGGGGAGGATTAGGACACAAAATGGAGTAGAAAAGGACACAAGGGACCACGGAGATGGATCAAGGGTGAATTGGTGATGGGTTACCAAGGGGAATACAAAATGTAAAAGATATAAATAACAATAAAAAAAAAACCACAGATGAACATCAAATTAAAAATGTAATATTCAAAAGATGACCAAAATAGTTAACATGTCACTGTTTCTTTTATGCCTCACTGTCTCTTTAGTACTGCTTTTTTAAAAAATTGTATTATTTTCATAGAGGTAACATTGCTTTACAGTACTATATGTAATTTAGTGGAATCAGAAATTCTTTATTCCACTAAAGTGATAGGAACACCTGAACATGATCCAGGACAGTTGTACTTTGTAATCATTTTTTACATTGGATATGACAGCATTCACCCTGGGTTACAAAGGAAGAGATCTGATTCTAATTAAGATATAATCCCTTTAGTAATATGTATACACTTCCAATCTATAGAAGCAAATTGACAACAGTTTTGAATTCTTAGAAACTCAAATAGCATCAAACAACCAGTAGTTAACAAGACCAACCATACATAGGTCAAGAAATGGACAGTTATTTTATAGTAAATGGAAGTTTCCATTTCATTTTTAAGAAAATTTGAAGTAATATGGTATTAAAATTAGCAGCATTCTAGTGATACTTAAAAGAATTAATCAAAATATTAGTATTTTTTGATCTATAACTTATAGTGGTTAAATATTGTACTTTTATTTCTAATTAAACATTAGAAATGCAAAGTAAGCATCAAAGCAGGTTACACTAAACTCCTATTTTAGAACACCAGTGGGATCCCCAAATTCTATAAAGGGAGATAGCGAGACAGATGATCCATACTCATGCCAGGACACCTAAATTATTAACATTTTTTGACTTATCTTATTCTTCTAGCTAGGCAACAAAAGCCCAAATTACCTGCCTCCAACATCATACCCAAGACAAATTCTGAATGAGAATGTCTAGCAAGTCCTTCTACTTGAAAATGGAGTAAGAAAAGACAGTAGTACCCATAGTATATGAGTATGAAATTACTGGAAAGCTAAATTAATGGCTATAAAAATGGGTTTACATTGAAAGATTTTAACATTCCACATAAAATACAAGGAAAAGTGGAAAGAGGAGACAGCACATTTATCGAACACACATTTTGTGTGAGATACATGGAGAGGAGTTTTTTACCCATGTTATCATAGTTCATCTTAGCAACCTATCAAAGTAGGTGCTGGGAAGCTAACAGCTACATACAGATATGGTACAGATTGTGTCAACAATTTGAGCTTAAGATGGCTAGGGTATAAGTGAACTTGAAAAATCATTTATTTAGCTTTCTGATATATTAGCAACATTAAACACAACTAATATTAAGGCACTTCTAACTATTTAAACACTAATAAAACAAGCTTTAGTATCCTTCATGTAAATTATAAAAGGAAATTTAACATCATTGTTACTGCCTAAGGAGTAACGAGAAAATATTCATCACCTGATATACTAGTAATTTGTTACTAGTTTGCATTTTTATTCAGCTGAAAAGTTGTAACCAAGAATCCACTGGAGCTTAAAAAGAGATAGCAATATCATTTAATCATCATCTATCTAAATAGATGCCCAGAGGAAAGACATTCTATGAATCAATATTATGATAGAAATAAAAGTCATATGATTGTTTGCCCAAATCAGCTAAATTTCACAATAAAATTTTATTAGTGAAAAAAAAAAAACCAAAAACACATTAAAATATAGCTTCCTGTTACCTGATAAAATAATCATCTCGAATCAACAAAAGATGCTGAAGAATAGAAGTAAAATATCTCTCTGCTCCAGTTTCCTTAACTCTGTTCCACAGAATGTTGTAAACATCAGATGCTTCAGTAAATTGATTAAGGAATATGTGATTTATACTTTACATCAAAGAACTGCAATAATATAAAATTCACTCAGTATGGTTTCAAAAAATTATCATGTGTCTTACTCTAAATAAGGCATCATGTATACTCAACAAGTGACAAAATACAGGGAGTTAGGATTGAGAGTAGAGGGAAAACTGTGCAGATGAGGACTTGACCTAACTTTCTGTGGCTTCTCTACCACCTACTCTCGGGTCAAGTGACCCAGAGAACTGGTGCCAGGAATTCTCTGCGGAAGAAGCGCTGGGAAAGGAAACTGGTGGATCTCCATGAAAACACAAACATTTACAGATCCACCAGTTACCAGAAGCGCATACATGTATGCACCCATAGTATAGGGCAGTAGCTAAACAGGGGACTAAGGCCACCCTATTACTTATGCTGGAAAGTTAATATTGAGGGTGGTATCAAACATACAAACACAAAGATAAGAAACCTGTCCAAAAGAATTCACTCAGATTATAATATCCATGTATCTACATGCTTACTCACAAAAACACACATTAAGCTAATATTTATATAAACATCCTTTACTTGATTTCACATTCTTTATATAGAAATGATTTCAGAAGCTTACTATTGGGGGGAGAGATTGGTTGTTAGGGGTTTGGCAGTGTTTTCATGCATTTGAATATATTTCAGAACAAAAGGATATTCAAGTTCAGCTCTAATATCTTCAAGGCGATGGGAGAATTCAATCAAATCTTCTTCTTTATGCTCATCAAAGACTTTAAGTTGGATATCCAAGCCATCATTCTTAATATGTCTTAAGTTCTAGAGATATGAAATAGAAATTAGGATGAATCATTTTGTTTTTAATAGTGGAAAAAAAATAATGAAAAGTATAAACAATAATTTTCTAGCATTAAAAATTTAAAGTGTTAAATAATACTCAAATCTTACCATATGTATTTCAAAAACAGATTTTTATACTCTAGCTTCCTCCCCCCAAACTATTCTTGAAGGTAATATATCTAAATTTCCCCCTACTCAAGTACTTCTCTAATTTAAATATTAATGAGGAGACTGCAGGGCACTTACTGGCAAGATCTCTTTCAATCCACAACGCATAAATTCATTTCTGATGTGAAGCCTGAAGTCCAAATCATCAGGAGAGGTAACAAGGGCATTGATGAGCTGCATACATGCTACCTACAAAAGATTACACAGCAAGACTCAGACTTGCTTTCCAACATTAAAGAAAGAATACTTTTAGCATTAAATATCTTCCTTCACAGGAGAGTCTATTAAAATAATTTGCATGTAAAATATTTTAGTCAATTATAAATCATATAAAAAATATACTTTCAGTGGAATTTAAAATTTTTATTTCATTTATTTTGGGGCTTTTGAGGGAGATAAAAGATAAAGAATTAGGCACTTCACAGTGTTCCATAAAAAAAAGTCACTAATTGAAAGTTCTTTTTGTCTAAAAACAAACTACATACACAAACAACAGAAACAACATAAGCTGAACACATCATAGATTAAATATTAAATCACTGGATTGATATTGGAGAAAAGCATAGACCTAAAATAGAATAATTTTTTACATATCAAAGGAATCCCAAAGTGTCAATGATTTCAAAGTCAACAAAAGCACTGATTTGGTTAATGGGTTTGTTATAACTAGTAACTACTATATATAAAATACTTGAAAATCATTTACCAGACAAATGTTCTTATACATTGGCAAAATTCAGTATTACTGTATGCCATGTCTATTAATAAGGAATACAAATATAAAAAAGACACAAAGAATATAACTAACTAAATCCTTTAGTATATACCCCAGTTACATTAGAAATCTCTATTTACAGTTCATTTTAATTCTCTAACTTTCAACCTTTCCATTTTTTTTTAATCACTGGCTGAAACATCATCTAAACACCACACAATTGAAGCAAATATGTTTGTCGCTAGAAAAGCAAAGTATCTGGGCCTCCCAGGTGGCACTGAGGTTAGGTGCTGTGATGTGGAGCTGTGGGCAGCGGTGACCCAAGTTTGACGTCCAGCTGGGGAGATTCCCACATGGTGCTGCAGACCTCTCCTATCTCGCCCGCTGCTCCCCTCAGCAGTGTGTTTCTGTTGGTCTGCCTGTTCTGCTCCCCACTCTGTCTCTGGTGAACCCTCTCACCACCCCACACCTCTGATCTGTACCCAGCTTGTATGCATAAATAAATAAATCTTTAAAAAAAAAAAGAAAAGTAACCTTTGTTGTTGTTAATGATGTTATTTTTCTAAGTCTACATTCTACTAAAATCTAGCAAGAAAGACGGGTCTCCTGATCAATATGTTTAACCTCATGCTGTTTCCTAAATTGTACTTTCTCCATCCCTTAAGGCAAGGTTTACATGAATTTAAAATGCCTCTTTTTTTTTTTGGATTAAGACATCGACAGGGGTCTCAGTTCCTGCTGGTTGAAATATATCATAATCACTGTATTTGATATCTAAACACTAAAATCTAACCATAGTATGCCGCTGTCAAAACTTAAGATTGTTTTAAGTGGGGGTAAAAAATGTACCAGACTAGAGGAACGGGAAAACATTTTTTAACAACAACAAAACAAAAACACCTTAAAGCCGATTCAACTTTTCTAGTGCGTTCACTCAGCTGTAACCAGTTCATGTCAAAAAGTCAAGTTTAAAATGCTTTCTTTCCACTCCCTTGTCAACCATTACCTAAGTACTCACAAATTTTTTTTTTCAGCAATACTGTGTAATTTTAAAAGATCTCAAAGAGCATACAAATTATCTTTCTGCAAGATTCAGAGAAGTTAAATCAGTCTCAGTCTAGAAAAGATGGCAAATGTTTCTGGAAAAGATGCAAATTATAGATAACACACACAAAAAAAAAAAACCCCAGCAAAAATAAGCAACATAAAGCTAGCACCTAATATCTCCTGACTGAAAAGTAGATATGTATACAACACAGTAACATGAAATTAAGGACAAAAGAAAAGGATAATCTAAATTATTTCCAAAAAAACATTCTAAAAGGCAACCCTCCATATAAGGAAAAATAGGAAATTGATTTACATTGAAATCATGAATTTCAGTTAATTCTATAAAATTCCTTCCCAATTCTATTGGTAACTAGCCATTATTAATACCTATAGCCACTTTTTAATAAATTGATTTTATGCAAACTTATTTTTATGAATATATATATAAGATAAAGCAAAGTGTATTGTTTCCTTACAGGTAAATAGTTCATAATTAAGAAGTTTTTAACAGAGATTTTTAACACAACTCAAAGTTTTTGAGTTTTTAACACAAGGTTTGAAGTTTCTAACACAGACATTAAGATATATGCAGACCTGTTTTATCACATTATATCACACTAACAAAGCACACCAGCAAGTCTGTACGCCAATATGGCACCCCTGCCATATAAATCTCATTTCCTAGAGACACAAAAGGATCTGGAGGACATGCTGCATGCCCAAATAAAGGAAATAGAAACTGATTAAAAATATACTATGCGCTACAAGAGATATGTTAAATATATACTAGGAAGGTAGAAACAATAAATAAAAATAAGGGCAGCTAAGTAACAGTACTGACTTGTAAGGATTAATAGGAAAACAGCCTGAGGGAAAGGAAGATCAGAATGCTCTATGCAAAAGAATTAAAACATTCAAAGACATGTGCTCTTCCTTTTGAATAACAAGAAGCTCAGACTTTCTAAGGAGTCTGTGAAGGTGGGAAGGGCAAGAACAGAAAATGCAAGTGAGGTTAGGTCAGATGAAGCACAGCTCTGTGTGACAAGTCATAAAATTCAGATATAACTTGAAATAGTGCAGAACAAAGGATTTGATATAAAGGAAAGACAACAATAGAGGCAAGATAGACAACAAGAAATTATTGCAGAAGTAACTTTGGTAAGCAATAAGATGTGAAGATTTTAAAAGATAAAGAAGGGAAATCTGACAGAGTCTGATGGTTGGATGAACATGGGGTAGAGGTAGAAAATAATTTACGAGAGTCCTCTTACCTTTGTTGTTGAATCAGGAAGGTGACAGTATCATTAACAGAGATATAAAATGCTAGGAGAGAAACAACTTTCAGAGAATAGGACAAGTCCAGCTTTTAAAATTCAAAGATTAGAGTTGGAGGCAACTACTGCTGCTGCCTACAGCCCAGGCTGCTGGGAGAAGCAGAGTGTTGATAAGTGATACAGTGGGGTGTTACTTAAAGAGGAAAAAAACCCAGTGAGATCATGGCCATGAACGAAGGCAGTGACTAAGGAGTTTGTACCACCAATTTCATTGCAATTTGAAAGCGAAACAACAAATTTGAGATTAAGAAGATGGTATCAAAGAAAGTTCCCAGGAGGATAATCTGAAAGTAGTCCAAAGTTGCACTGGAACCAGAGGATCCCAACACTTGGGGCAAAACTAGAGAGCACCATGTGGAAACTGGAGACCAGTGCTGATAGTGTCCAAAACGGGTAATGAAGAAATATAACTAAATGCAACTTCATACAACAAAAAGGTTGGTGTAGAGCAATACCCAGAGACTGTGGCCAAGTCAGAAGCCTGCCAAACAAACCTCGGAGCTATAATCCCTTGTTTTGCTGGTGGCCATGGGAGAAGAGAGCTGAGTAGTATGGAGGCACACCCTTGACTTAGGTAAGATACATGCAAAGGAGCTGGGAGGTGCCAGGTAGACAGGGTACCTGATGAAGAGGAGAGAGCCCTGGAATTTGCTCCCCCTCCACACACACCCTTAGGACTAGCGCTGACACTGTGGAGCACACTGACAGTGAGTAGACTGCAGAAAAGAAGGTTTGGATACCCATAAAAGAGTGCTGTATCAGCAGAGCCACAAATACAAGCAAGAAATTACAAGCAAAGAATTATCAGCAACTGCACCTCTACAGAATCCTCTCCCACCCCTATTTAGCAATTGTTGATCAGCTGTCCATAACATACAAGGTGCAGAAACACCTGCTAGGGAAAAGTTTTTTTTTAAGTCACAGGTCATCTGCTGGACAGATGGAAGTTCCGCATACTCCAAATAATCCAAAAACACTACTGAAAAAACAGCAAACAGGAAAGCTACAAAATGTGCATACAAGAAAATACAACACATGACACCTTGAGTCCTCTCAAGGAAATATATCACCAAAGAAAGAAAAACTCTCCCAAGAACAATCACAAATACATGGATGATCTTTTCTCTGTTAGAAACAGAATTCAAAACTATCATGATAAATTCAAAGAAGTGGAAAAAATAAAAAAGGCTGATCAAAGATATACATGAACACTCAGAAAAACAAATGTGCTAGAAATAAAATTAGTTAACAGGAGCTTGAAACTGAAGCTTTAATTAAGAAAATAAATAGGGATGCAATCTGAAAAATATCAACAGAGTAGATCAAAAATTTTGGAAACTTATGGATGCAGAATACACCAAATGGAATATCAAATCAGTGACTTCAAAGACAGTAATGCCCAAAGAATCTAAGTGATGAAGAGAAGTATAAAGAAACAATCTGAGAATATTTGACTCTACTAGGAAAATCAATTTAAGAATAATGATTACCTCAAATGGGAAAGAGAAAGAAAAGGAAACAGAGAACTTACTCAAAGAAATAATTGAGGGTAACTTCCCATAGCTGGGGAAGGAACTAAATGCATATGTCCATGAAGTTAAAAGAAAGCCTGGTTACTTAAACATAAGGAAACCAAGACATATACTCATGAATATATACTAAGCTCTGTGGTTATGAATTTCTAAAAGTGCAAGACAAAGACTATGGAAGGTGGCTAGGAAGAGGGAGAAGATAACCTATAAGTGTACCCACATAACAATGACGTTATACCTCTCTGTGAAAACACTACAGGGAAGGAGAAAATAGAAGGACATATTCAAAATACTTAAAGATAAAAACTGCCTGTTAGGAATACAACAGCCTGCAAGAATCTCCTTCCAATATGAGGGAGAAATAAAGATCTACTCAAACAAACACAAGCTGATGGGGTTTGCAGATTAACTAGACATCTACTCTAAAAGAAATGTTCTAAGAAATGTTCCTTAAATGGAAGAGAAGAATATGCACGCACACACGCACACACACACACACACACACACACAAAACCTGAACAAGGAAAAACAATCAGAAAATTATTAAAAAATGGCAATAGCAAACCTTCACCTATCAATAATCCCTTTAAATATAAATGGACTCAACCTATCTATGAAATGGCACAAAATGCTTGGTTGGATTGAAAAACAAAATCAGACTTTCTGCTATCTCCAAGAAACAAAGCTAAGGTCTAAAATAAACATTGGCTCAAAGTAAAGGATTAAAAAATAATCCTGTAAGATATAGGAATGGATGCTAAATAATGATTCTGGGAACAACACTTTAGGAAGATAAAATACTCATCAATACATATTAACCAAATTAAGGAGCATCAAAACACATAAAGCAATCATTTTCAAATATGAAAATAGACATTGGTGGTAAAACAATAATGGTTTGGAACTTCCAAACACCGCATATTCACCAAAGGACAAATCAAAGAGAAAATAAACAAGGACACAATAGCCTTCTGGGGCTTAAGAAACATTTATAGGGTAATGTACCCAAAAGAAGTTGAATACACATTCTTCTCATGTGCACATAAGACATTCTCCAGGACTGACCACATAATGGGTCACAGAAGAAAAAGAAATAAATGAATAAAGACTGAAAGCATATCAAGCATCTTCTCTGATCACAATGGATGGTATAAAACTAGAAAGTAACCAAAAAAGAGAAGAGGAAACCTCTAATATGCAGAGAATGAACAACATATTCGGCTAATAAGAAAATCAAAGAAGAAATTATGAAATAGAAAAAAAAAAGAAAATAAGGACACAATCTACCAGAATTTATGGAACTATATATTTATATATTTTTATACATACATACATACATACATACATACATACACGTATATATAAAAATACAGGCCCGGAACCAGAAACAAGAATTCAAATAACCTTATCTTCCACGTTAAAAGAACAACAGAGATTGAAATAAACAGCAAAAGCCAGTAGAAGAAAGGAAATAATAATATAATGTAAAAACCAAGTTTTAGATGCTGTCATAGGGGGTAGTAAAAAAAGAAAAGAGGAGGTTGGAGCATCTCAATTATAGGTTTTGATTTATAGGCTGGGGAAATAAGCTCAAGTAACATAAAAAGTTATCAATGAGGTAGAAGGAAAACGGAAATTATGGTCTTCTAGTAGTAAGGGACAAAGGGTCTCAATAAGGAAAATGATCTGTGTTAAATACTCCAACAGGTTAAATAAGGTCAGGACTAACCAATTAACCTCCATTCAGTAAATTGGTCATTAACAAGAACAGTTTTGACAAAGCTGTTGTCCCACACAGAAAAACATTTGCCTTCTCTTAATACCATATGCAACCCCATAAAAAAAGTTTACCATTAAAATTGGCTTCAAAATATACTCCTTCCTCCAAATTCAACTGTATAATTTAGAAATACTACTTATTAGCTTATTAGCTTTGGTTTAGAGAAGTTTATGTAAGATACATCTTTAGATGTGTTAGACCAAGAACACAGTTCTAGTAATTCTGAAAGCAAATACTGTAACTTCACTTTGTTACTTCTGTCCCAGTAGTCCAAGGATGGAGCATTCCATGAGAAAAGTTATTTTAACAAAACTTATGGTTAGGGAGGTGTGTGTGTATGTGTATATACTCATGTCTCCATCTGGGATGTAGGATAGTTGAGGATTTCCTCAAGGGCAAGAGCAGACTGAAGAAACTCTACAACATTAACCAGGCAAAGTTCACACAGTCAAATAGCAGGAAAAGGAGCAGCCAAAATAATAACAAAGAGTGAGACAAATATGTTAGAAATGTCATAAACCAGACGATAAAGACACCTAAAAGAACAATAAATAAACTAAACAGAAATCTCAAAGATATTTAATATGAGGGACAGAGCTGGTTAAAGGCATATGAAAAACAAGCCAAATAATCAAAGCAAAAATCATTAAAAGTAGAAAGAGGTTAACAGCAAGACAGGAACAAGTTGGAATCTACATCACTTACTAGCAAAGTAGCTTTCTGCCCTTGAAAATAAAGTGAGATTTCCTCTCATGTAAATATATGTCACCTAAACTTCCTCTAGAAAAATATAATTTACTGGTATCTATCACTATGCTTACATAAATATGAAAAACAGTAACATTTTATCCATATTTAACCTTAGCTTTCTGACACTTTTGGTCAAACATAAACTAAGACTAAATTTGAGGTACACTAACACATGATGCCTGACCTGTGCAATTTTTTCTCAAGTCGTCTTAACAGATACTTTCTTCACGATGTGCTGAGGGAACTGAGATGATACCTAATGAACAGCAATAAGTAGAGGTGTCCACAAATAATATGAGGACTATATACAACACTAAAATTCATCAGCTTCAGCTTCTTATTACAAACAAGTACCAGTAAAGTACTTAATAAAATTTCTATCTGAATCTGTGACTTCTTATATTTGGACCTGGAAGATACATTTTACACTGCTACTCATCTTCCCTACCCCATAGTAGAAATTATGTCTTCTTTACACAATCAAATTTCACATTTATCAAGTTAAAAATGAGTACATGATGCTTACCGAGAAATATTTTGCCTCAAGTGAAAATAAACTCCAAAGCATTTAAAATTCTCATGTATTAATTCAGAATAAAAACTAAACAGTTTATTACGTAGATAAACACAGAAATAAAGTATATCAGCAAATGTAAAGTTCTGTAATTTTATTTATACTTTGAATTAAATGTTCTGAAAATGATATAGTAAGAAAGTAAGTTAGAACTTGAGCTAAGTACACACATAACATACAGATTTAAGAAATAAATTGCAGGATTCATGAGGCTCTAATTTGCATGAACAGGAATACTGCAAAACAAACTTGGATTTTAAAATATTTATTCAAACATTTCCCCTAAGACATCATTAATTTCTTCTATATCCTCCCATACATTTCTTTGAAACTGCTAGTACCGCAATTTTCATATGAAACATGAGCTAACTTATAATTCCTGAGTAAAAGCTTCTTCTTCAGGGCAGGGGTATATTTCATTCATCTTTGTAGGTCTAATATGTAGCAGAGCCCAATACACAGCAGTCAATGAATAATTGACTAATTGGTTAAAAATGAAACTTTGCAGTTATCTTTGAGATAACAGCTAAGCTTATCTTTCTGGTGATCTGCAGTATGACTCAGAAAATGTATTAAGTAGACAGAAAATTGTCAGTGATTTCTAAACAATAATGTTAGCCACTTATTTCTACTTGTTTGTTCCATATGACAATGAGTTTATAATAGGATATTATTTTATTGGGCTTCTTTAATATTTATCATTATTTATAAGTCCGTTTTAGTAAGCTTAATGGTTAGATACATGGTAACATGTGAATCCTACTGATGCAAACTTCAATAAAGATGATAACCAAACAGAGAGGAATCAAAACAAATTGACCTATGTATCCCTCTGGAATTTTTCAACAATGGTCCTAAAAACAAATACTTTATTCTGTACCCTTCATTTGGTCTTTCGTTACATATAAGAATATATATGTGAAATTGAAATAACATTAGTTAACTGCATTTTTATTGTGGGTGGGGGTAAACACTTGAAATATTAAATCAAGATATAGCTATTCATTATAGAAAGGACTTTATTTGGTCTAGGATAAAATTAAACTTGGGTGCATTTTAAGTATATGAAATCTAAGAGGACAAAAACAAACAGAAGTAAATTAATTAGGCTAAATTTAGAAGACATTTTAACCTATAGTTTGCTCCATGCAACTATCTAGTATTTTATTTGTTGGATTACTGTCCAATGGCAAATTTCAAAGTACAGTAATTATAACACAAATAAGGGTGATTTTCCTATTCTGTCCTTCGTACTTTAATGAATCTAAACTAATGAATTTAATTGGAAATTTTTCAGTATCTTTAAATGTAAAGAATCAGTGTTTTTCCTGTTCTCAAAGATGTGGGTAAATGAGATCCAATCAAACTTAAGATCCTGTCAAATTTTCAAAAACCTATCATGTAATTGAACTCAATGAAACATGCAGAATAAAGAGATTATTTTGAAAGAAAACTTTCCATTATTTTAGCAGCTATGAAAATGTAGCTCTCAACCTTTGATTGCCGGCAGCATAAACAACCAACAGTCCAAGCTGCTGCCCCCCAAAATTCATCACAACATTTAGGTTGAAGTCACAGTTTTCATTGTCCAGTTAATGTCTGAACAAAGAACACCAAAACCCCTAGTACACTGTTAGGGGCAATATAGACTGGTCCAGAACCTTTGGAAAACAGTATGGAGGCTCCTCAAAATATTAAAAATAGATCTACCATAGATCCACCAATTGCTCTCCTAGTATCTACCCAAAGAATACTAAATCACTAATTCAACAGGATATGTGCATTCCTATGTTCATTGCTGCCTTATTTTCAATAGCCACACTATGGAAAACCTAAACGCCTGTTGAAGAGTAGTGTTAAGATGATGCTGAATATGCACACAATGGAATACCATTCAGTTGGTAGAAAAAGATGAACTCTGGCCATTTGTAACAACATAATGGAACTGCAGGAGATAATGGCAAATGAAATAAGCCAAGTGGAGAAAGGCAAATACTGGGTAGTTTCACTCATATGTGGAATATAGAGAGAAAAAAGAAATGGAACCCACAAAACCAAACTAAAGCAAACCCAAGAAATATCATTGCAGAATAGAGGCTGCAAGAAGGAGTGAGGGTAAGGGTAGAACATAGGGGTGAGAGAGCCCAATGACTTAAGGTAAAGGACTCTGGGTGCTGTGGTGGTGGGGGTGGTGTGATAACATACCTGAGGAGGCATGAACTTTTCCCCTGTATCATGTACAGTGTTGTAAACTAATGTCATGTCAATTTTAAAAAATCCATTATTAAAATAAAATACTAATACAAGCCTGATCCTAGGACACTGGGACTCTGGTCTGAGAATTCCCCAACCACTTTGCCAAGTTCTCCCAAAACTATAAGTCAGCCTAACAAATTTCCAGGCAATCTTTCTTCATTCCTTCTCTCCTTCACCTGGTGTCAGATGTACATTGAGCTTGACATCTCCCAGCCTTTTTCCCCCCTCTCTCCAGGTTCCCTCTAGGTGTTTCCCATAGGACCTTTCAAATGTAATCTCTTGCTTCTCAGAAGACACAGCTTAATATCACCTTGTTTTACAAAGCAAGTTTCAGCAAGAACAATTTTCAGATTGGCTGACTCTTAAGTACTATAAATGAATCTTCATATTTAACAGAATGCTTTCATTTTTTCTTGTTCTCTATATGTGACCACCTTTCTCTGCATTTTTATGTGTAACCATGAAATACTTATGAAGACCATGTCCATGCAGATAACTGAATATGTTTGGAATCCAATTTTCTCCTAGAATAAGTTCCAGAGAATAAGATATAAGATACCAGAGGCTTGGATTGTGGCCCTGGCTTTTGCTTCTTTGGAAAATATATTTCACAATAGAGAAATAATCTACCCTATCAATCCTAGAAGGACATACCAGCATGCCTACTGACTGAATCCTACAAAGATATACCTACCACCCCTGCCCAGTTTCATCTAAATTATCACTAAATATTAAGGCTAAAGGGATGGTGATTGCCCAACAATGTGAATGTACTTAATGCCAATGAATTCTACAATTAAAGATAGTTAAGGGCCTCCCTGGTGGTGCAATGTGTTAAGCACAGAGCTGTGGAGCAGTCGAAGGCTGCAGCACAAACTCGATGCCCCGCCAGGGAGCTTCCCACATGGTGCAGCCGACCTTTCCCGCCTCGCCCGCTGCTCCCCTCACCAGTGTATTTCAGTTGATCTGCCTGTTCTGCTCCCCACTCTGTCTCTGGTGAACCGTCTCACTGCCCCACACCTCTGGCCTGCACCCCAGCTTGTATGCAGAAATAAATAAATATTTAAAAAATATATATAGTTAAAATGTTAATTTTTTTATGTATACATTAACACACCAAAAAAGCAAAAAAAAAACAAAACCACAAAACTTAAAGAAAACAATGGCTATGCATTTCAATTATGGATAAAGAAAGTATAAGACTTGAAGATCCATAGAAGAACATTATAAATCTAGTTAATTATTAGTATATAGAGTACACTAAATTCAACTTAAAGAAACAAAGGGGAAATAAAGAATTGAAGTATATTTTACAAGATCAAGCTCAGAAACTAAGCTTGCTACCAGTTCATATAATGCATCAAAAACAACAGAAGAGTAAATTACCCCTCACAAGCTCCCCCACCTCTGCTTTATTCATATTTGTTTTCTGACACAATTTTGTGTCACGTGTTCATACTTCTTCTCTGACACCTAAATTAATGAAGGTTTCATCCCATTCAATCCACATCAAGGTAAAATGAATGAAGATCAACAAGAGGAGCATCTGATTAAATGAAAATGACCAAAGGATGTTGAGTGGTCTGCTCTCTGTTGCAACACAATTCTCTCCGGGTGGTCTACCTTTCTGCATGAACTGCAAGTGAAGGCATCGATGGTTTTTCATTTTTGTGGTCTTTTCAAAGATGTCTTTACAACAAGCAGCCTTGGAAGAGACAATGTCCTTTCTGGAGCAAAGGACAGAACTATTTCCAGCTCATTATAAAAGATTGGGATTCTCTAAGCTCAAAGTCCCTCTCCTATAGCACAGCCTACCCTCTCTGTCATGTCTTCAGACAATTCCTTCAAACAAGGACTGACACAATCATACTTGACCTGAAAATCCTAAAATTTATCAGCCAGTTGAGAGGTAACATTGAGGGTACTGTCACTGGGAGCCCCCAATTGGGGATGCCAACAACAATAAACACTTTTCTTCTAGAAGCACCACATGCACCATTATGACTGGCTATATTTTGAGGAAGCCATGCATTAACTTGCCTCTCCGGGAACGCCTTGCTAGCATGTAGAAGTGATATAAGAGATATTCAAATGTTTCTAAGAGATGTTTAAGGATTTAAGGAAAAATTACCAACACACCATGAGGCACTCAGAAAAAACTGGAGATCTCTCCATACTAAGGTAATCTCTGGTTATTCTGGGGAGCTTCCTAGAGGGAAAAGTGATCAGTATTTATATGCATCCTTTGGGCATATAATGACAGTCATGCATTTAGACCAAATGATAAGAAACATGTCCTAGATTTTAATGGTGTGATCAATGGTACTACATCAGCCCTGAAAGGGCCTCAAGTCAGCTTTAATTCATGGATCAAGGTTGTTAGGGATGAAAGAATAGTCCTAAATTTACTCCTTGCAGAATAACAGTCAGTCTGTGCAATTATTGATACCTCCGGCTAAGAGGAAAGATGATCAATAGAAAAAACTGAAAGCACCATAGTGTTCTAAGGAAGAATCCAGTAGTTTATGGGATTTATTCAACTAACTATATCTGGGACCTGGAAGGCATGGCTGAGGTCAATGCCACAGTTGGTCTCACATGCTGCTTGGAGTTCTGTTGATCAGCAGTCTTAATTAAATACCTTATGAGAAATGAGTAGATTTCAATACAGCCTATATCATTAAGAGTAACTGCTGCCCTATCTATATTTTGAGTTATTTTCCTTAACCTCAGGATTTCTCTCCTAAAACATAACCCACTGAAATTGGAAATTAGAGCTGATACAAAGCTGATACTTGAGCTAATGTTATTGCTGTGGGTAACTGTATTTGATTGAGGAGTCCATAACTTCTGACAGCACCCACATAATAGGAATGAACTAAACTGTCCAATTTTAAGTGGCATAGAATCTCCTTCATGTCTTGACACATACCCCAGCCATGAGACCGAAGGGGCTGGATCAGAAGAAACACAGAAAAGACCAATACAGCATGCTACCACCCCAGGGCTGAAGACATAATGCAGAAGAAAGTCAAACATCTACCCCAAAACTATAGAATTCCTACATTTTGATTTCTTGCCTAACAAAATCCACCACAATTAATCAGCCCCATGATCAATGAGCAAAGGTTTCAACAAACTCTTTTAGAAAAGAAAATACTTCTGTTACTACAATTTAGATAATTCAGATAATGCTTGTTACTATAGCAAAGCATGGCTCTAACAAGAGATTAGAGAAGACTTATATATAGCAATGGAAAGAAAAATAGAAGAGAAATGGAAACAGGTAAAATCAAAGTATGATAGCAACCAGAGACTGATTCACCCTCACCTATTTCAACCCTCTTCTATTAAGGAACACAATCACATACGTGAAGCCTGGACTCTATATAACTGAGGGTTTAGCACTATGGTGGAAGTTCAATTATCTGTTCTTAATGTCTTCAGTGCTGATCAGAGGAGAATATGATGTTTCCATTGGAACATCCCTGGAGATGATATGGCAATTCTGCATTACTTCTGACTACACACTACCCAGGCACAGTTCCCTGGGCCTGCCAGAAATTCTTTAACACACCCAGTACAATTTTCTGCTTAAATTACATAGAGAGGACTAACTTAAATTTGAAGACCTCTGTCTTAAACACTTGAGAACAGTAATCTACACTTATTTTAAGTCTCATGTTAATTTGTACTTTCTTTCACAATAGTGACACTCTCTAAGGACTGGAAACATTTTCAAGTTATTTTTAGAACTTAGCTTTTCACTTTTTTACTATCCAATATGGAAGAATGTTGGGAATATGAAAATCTGCTCAATTTTACCACAGTCATAAGCAGTCAAATTAGCTTCATTATTATTATTAACCTCGAGAAAATCTAACAATGCTCCTTTTTAAAGTGCTTTATATAAATATACTTTGCAATAAAAGAGCAATGAGGATTTTTTAAATTTTACTATCTCCCATTTTCTCCAATTTAAAAGCAAACAATTGGTTTCAATTTTATTCAGCGACAAACAAGTTTTATTATTAATTTGGTGATTTGCTAATATCACTCATGACTAGTACATTTTAATAAATGCAAATTACATAACTAATGGAATAAAATGGGCACTTACAGCAATAGTTTCATGGGAAAATTGATAACCAGCTAGCACTAAAATATACTTTATTTGCAGAAAATTCAGAAACTCCCAGAGTGGAAAGTATTTTAGGATATTACTCAAGTGTTTCTTGATCATTTTAAAGGAACTGGAATATAATCATCAATCCAAAAAAAGGATTCTACTTACTCTTTTAACTCCCCCGCCCCCCATGGCTATCTGAAAAATGGTACTTTTACTCTTATGTGAAACTTTCCACTTCCTACTATTTCTCACATTGGGCTAAGTAATAATAAGACCTGCTTTATTAAAAAGCAAAAGCCTGTAACAAAATGGTTGCATAGGGAAAATAAGTTTTAACAATTCTTCCCATTATGTATTCTTAATCAAATGCACACATATTTAATCTGATCTTCTCATACAAATGAGAAATAACTTTAAATGATACTAAAAGGACCTTTCACTTCTCAATGAAATTAAATTTTTAAAACTTTAGCAATTTAGTGTTCATAAGACATCAAAAAATAATAAACAAATGAAAATATAAATACTAATAACTAAAATAATTAGTTTCATGAAGGCAAATCACCTATATATCTTGGTAAAAAAAAAATCTGAAGAATTGAATTGAATAAATGATTTTCACTACTAGCAAAGGAAGAAGGTGCTGCGAGACCCTCCACTCTAGCTCCTTTAACACTAAATACGGCAAATAAACAGCTGTTAACAAAGAAATCTCCACAAATACTCAAGAGCATCATCATTCATGATAGCCAAAAAGTAGATAAAATCCAATCTCCATCAACTGACAACTAATAAACATTATGTGGTCCATCCATGCAAAAGATTATTGTTTAGATATATTATTTGCCAAAAATAAAAGATGACATTATTATACATGCGGCAATATGAATGGGTCTTGGAAATAAGCTAAGTGACAGAAGCTAGTCACAAAAGAACATACACTGTATGATTTCTTTTATGTCAAATCTCTAGAATATGGAAATCAATGGAAATAAAATGGCTAGTGGTTGCCTAGAGCTAGGAGGAATGGGTGTATTGTATGGTGGCAACCAAGGAGTTTAAAGAATCTTTTGGTCTGATAAAAATATTATAAAATTGCTAATAGTAAAGGCCACTATACATGTATTTTATACACACACACACTTATCTGTATACTTTAAATGGTAATGTTGTATGTGGATTTTATCTGAATAAAATCATTTTAAAATTATTTAAATTATCCAAAATTTGTCTAAGTAAACCATTTTAAAATTACATCAAATCTTTAAGTCTATTTTTAAAAATTCTTCACCCTAACATCTTCTATAGAACTATAATCTTAAGTCTCAAATTTTAAATAACAGTTGTCTTTCAGAGAATTTTACATTTGCAAGCTGAATAGAAATTTATTGTAAGTGTAAACTCTTTCTATAACATATCTTCAGTAAAATCAGAGTAACTGTCCACAACAGAAGTAACCTAACCAAAGAATTTTCTCTTTTTTTTTTTAAGATTTATTTTTATTTAAACAGGCAGATCTACTGATATACACTGCTGAGGGGAGCAGAGGGCAAGACAGGCGAGGTCTGCTGCACCATGTGGGTTAGCTCCCTCGTCAGGGATTGAACTCATGGCACAGTGGCTGGCATTAGCTTGATAGCATTGAGACTTTAACCCCTGTGCTACCACGGAAGCCCCCAAAGGATTATTTATTAGTGAATTTGCCTTCCCCTTCAAATGGTAATCAATTGAAATGTACAAGATCTGATTATCTACCTTAAATGTATCTTGCAATGAATAATCTGAAGATTGGCATTTTTTAATTATAGTAATTCTCTGGAGATTACTGCAAGTTGATGTACTTATAGTTCATTCTTTGTTGTTGCTGGGAAATATGCAGTGGCTTCAGTGAACCACAGTTTAACCATTCACCTGTTAAATGACACCTGGCTTGTTTCCAGTTAGGGCTATGACAAAATAAAAAGTTATCTATGAAAACTGCTTATCAGTTTTCATATGAAGATAAGTTTTCATTATTCTGAGATAAATGCTCAAGGCTGTAATTGCTAGTTTGTACAGTCAAATGCCAATTTTAATATCAACAATGGTAATGTTTCTTAAAAATATAAAAACTACCATCAATTTTTAATCTCCGCTTCCTGTTTTTTTAATTATAACAAAATTACTTTTTTAAAACTAGCATTTACTGAACACTTATGTTAGTCCACCATGTACTATTCTAAGCTTTTAAACACTTTATCCTATGTAATTCCCATATCAACAGTGAGGCAGGTACTGATATTATCCCCATCTTATAACTGAGAAGACTTAGGCAGAAATTTTGGGACCTTAACCAGTGTCACAAAGCTAGGATATACGAGCAAGGATTTAAATTCACAAGTCTAACTATTCCTTTTATCACGAGACACTATTCTATCTTATCCCTATATCATATGTGTGATTAGACATAAAAAGTATATATTATTACTTTACCTGCAATTAGAGGATAAAGTTTACATGTGACTATTACATTTCATAAATGAGACTTAAAAATTAGACATGATCTCTAATATGCTACACAATTTACCAAAATTAATCCAATAATCTACTGATATTTGCACAAATATTGCACAAGTAAATGGTAACAAATACTGGAGGAAAACTCATATGAAATGTCCAAGGTTTCTTTTAGGTTTACTCTCCAATAGTTTTATGAAAATTAGGAAGTCTGGGATGAGAAGAGAAAGGAAGAGAAGGCAAATGAAGGTGCAGATGTATAAATTAAAAAGTACAAATTTCCAACTGTAAGATAAGTAAGAGGAATGTAATGTACAACTGATGACTATCGCTAGTGAGGGAGCCCACTGGGATTTGTTTCCAAATCTTCTGGACAAGATCCCCTCCTCACTCATTTGTGCAAATCAGAGTGCCAAAGTGCGATCTGGGATGTGCTGATTCCCTATGACACGCAGCCTGCTCCTTTTGTTGCTTCTATATCACAATAGAAGTTTAAAGTGTACTGGAGTTTTGGAAAAGCTACCACTACTGTATGACACATAGGAAAATCGTTGAGAGTAATCCTAAGAGTTGTCATGACCAGAAAAAAAAAATTATTAACCTTTTTTTGTTTTCTTCTTATTTTATCAGTGTGAGAAGATGGATGTGAAGTTGAAGTACTTGTGGTAATTATTTCACAGTATATGTAAATCAAACTATCAAAGTGTAAACTTTAAACTTCTATGGTGATATAGGAGCCACAAAAGGAGCAGGCTGTGTGTCAGAGGTACTCGGCACATCCCACATCACACTTTGGCACTCTGATCTGCACAAATGAGTAAGGAGGGGCTCTTGTTCAAAAGCTGTAGTAATCAGACCCGTGCAATAGGGAGCATGTGCTCAGCTCTTGAAGCCTAGCTACTGTCCAGAGACACAAATCCCAGGAGGGCTCCCTCTCTAGCCATTCACAGACACTACACCAAAAGGTCATAGACGCAAACACCATCATCAGAAATGTCATAATAAATTAACCTGAAAGGGCCTAATGTTTTCGGATTTTTCATCAACTATCATCTGTTAATTTCTTTCATCAACAAGATTCATCTTTTCTATTCTAGCAAAACCAGCAACAATAAAATGCTAACCCTACATAAGAACTTAAAAATTAAAGATTAAAACTGGAACTTTTTACTATTAAGCATCTCTAATTTAACTTAATACTAATTATCATCTTGCTTTCCAAACTAGCTGCACAGTAGAATCCCCTGAGGATCTTTTCAAGATCCCAATAATCAGGTCACAACCAGCCAATTAAAATTTTTTATAAATTTGGAGGTGGAAGTCAAGTATCATTATTTTATTAAAGACACTCAGGTTTTATTAGTGATTTTAACAATAGCATAACAATAAAACTCATTTTTAATAAACGGAGAAATTAAATGAATATTAATTATGTAACTTCAATATTATAACGTGTAAGTCTAAGTGTAACTTTTGAGAAGCACTCAAAAATCTCCAAAAATCTCTAGATATAACTTGAGTCTCATTATTACTCATTTAACCTCTCAACTTTTCAGGTCTAAAAACATACATAATGAGAAATCATAATTTATTTAGCTGCCAAAGCTTCTTAAATATTAGAATAATCAACTGAGACTATTAGAAAAACAAGCCATGGAATTGAGACAATGTATTTTACAGAGAAATCTATTAAGTCAATTTCTAAGACAGGAACCTAAGGAAATAATCATAGGTATACACCAAGTTGTAGCTATAAGATAAATTGTGACATGACATAAATTAGAATTCCATATATTACAAATAACATCATAAAATATAAAATGGCATGCAGGATTACATACTATACTGTTAAATATGAGCCAGTGACAAAAGAGGCACAAAACAGTATGCATGATGTACATGAAACCTACTTGCAGTTGAACTGAATTGTGCCGAAGACCTTCCACAATAGAAGAAAATCTGTCAATTTTTCTTTCTTCTCCAGCTGACGTTAAGGCTTCCAAAACTTCTTCAAGGCTATTGGAAATTTTTTAATCCACTAATTAATTAATTTGCAAACAGGTAATTCAAATGCCATAAAGTCACTGGTGATTACTAAGCTCCAGTCACTACTCCTAAGCTATCAATAACATTTTAAAAGTAGCTTACCGAGTGCCTAGCAGGTACCAAGCAGTTTTCCAAGTGTGTTATATGCTTTACCCATTCCGAATAACCCTAAGATGATGTTTATTTATCAGCACTATATAGTCCTTACTGCACATCAGATACAACTTGAACCAGCTTATAAATGTTAATACAGTATATAAATGTTAACATATAATTCTATGAGGTCAGTACTATTATTATCATCCCATGTTACATAGAAAAGCAGAAAGTTTATGCAACTTGCCCAAGGTCTCACATTTATTAAACAACGATCTCAGACCAGCAAGCCTATTTAGTGAGCACTATATAAATGCTCTCAGCTACCACACTCTACTTTCTCTCAATGCCACTGTTGAATAAATGTAAATAAATGAAGTTCTTGTAGAAAAAAAATACATGGTAGTAAGGCACTTTTGTCAAAGACAAACTATGCAAGAAATATGTTTGTTCCTCCTTTAAAAAAGAGTTAACGTGCATACCACATTAGCCTACAGTTTGGACCCATAGACATGTAGTTCTAATGTTATTTACATCATTTTGATACCTACTATAAAGTCAAGAAAAAAATGAAAATATGGAGGTAGAAGAAAAAAAGAGCAAAAGAAACAAGGTAAATGAGAGGGAGAAGGGGGGAATAAAGTAAGGGAGAGAAATGGATAGGGAAGGAAAAGACAAAAAGAGAAGGAACAGGAAGTACAGGAAGAAAGAGGGAAGAGGAAGGAGAGAGAGGAGGAAGAGAGGGAGAAAGTGGGAGACAGTGCATAGGAAGTATCTTGTGTGTCAACATTAAATTGACCCTCTGATTTCTACACTAAAATTAATGCCTTTTAAAATGGAAAAGGCAAAGTGCTGAAAGCAGTATGCCCAGCTTTGCATGCTGGACTGCAGTGGGGTGCAGCTTTGGTCATAAATACATGCTACAAGAATGGGGCAGAGGGCCAGTGGTGCCTGTTGACTCTACCGGTAGATTCAAAATGAGTGGGTGGCCCTAAATAATTTTTAAGAGACTCCTGTAATTGGGGCCTCCCTGGTGGCACAATGGGTTAAGCGCAGCGCTGTGCAGCTGTCCACGGCTGCGGCCCGAGTTCGCTACCCGGCCGGGGAGATTCCCACATGGCGCGGCAGACCTCTCCTGCCTGGTTCGCTTCTCCCCTCAGCAGTGTATTTTGGTCAATCTGCTTGTTCTGCTCCCCACTCTGTTTCTGGTGATCCCTCTCACTGGCCTGCACCCCAGCTTGTATGCAAAAATAAACCTTAAAAAAAAAAGTTCTTTTTTTTTTTTAAAAAAAAAAAGAGACTCCTGTAATCCTGTAATTGGAAACCAATCTTTTTTAAAAAGACTGTTTTTATCCTTATAATTATCCTTTAACATATATGTAATGGTCTTTTAGTTATAGTACAAACAAATGTGGAAAATGTCATTAAGGTTTAAAGCTTTAGTGTATACTTTATGGTCAAAGATTATGGACTCTCAACCAGTGAAGTCCTGTTTATTACATGTATCACTTTCCAAAGCATTTGAATATTTTTCAAAGTTCTCATTTAAATTTGTTGAACAGGGTTGAGTTCAGAATAGTTTAAAATGTGAAATCACTTTTTCATAGAGACATGTTAGCTAACAACTACTGTAACTACTATATAGATTATTTCTTTTCAGTGAGTATGAGCTACTTTAAGTATATTGCATTTATTTAAAGTAAATTCCAGTCTAAAATAAAATAGATAATGAAAACATTAAATGAATTAAACTGTGTTAAATGTTTACATAATTAAAGAAAAAGACTTACATGCTTTCTTCACCTACAATGCACACTGCAGAGAGGAGTTTGACCACATCTGTCATCATATGCGGGTGTTCAGGATCGATGGCTTTGGCTAATAAAGAAAGACTCCTCTCTTCACTCATAATTCTTTCCAAACCATACTAAAACATGTGGGAAATAAAAAGTTAGGAGTCAATTGAGAAAACTGCCTTAAAGAAAATTCAGTTATACAAAAAGTTAAATACATGTTTACACTTAGAAAGGCAAGAAATAGGAAAATATTTAACACACTGAAAAGTTTATATGTAAGTATTCATTTTGCATCAATAACAATGAGAACCAACCAAATACAAAGAATTCCTCAAATGTGTCTTTAGGACAACAGAACTGATAGTTATTATAATAGGTCAGTTAAAGAAAGGCAGAAGGAAGAGTGAGGTAGAAATCTCTCAACAGGAATATGCAAAGTAGTCAGATACCCATACAGACACTGAAGCCATGAGGAACTGTCCTGGGGAGAAAGGCTGCTAAGAGAGGTACTACCATAAATAATGCAAAGATCAGCATTATCCCACAGAAATATAATGTGAATCATATGTGCAGCTGAAAATTTATTTTTAGAAAAAATAAAACTAATCTTAATAAAATTAAACCACTCATTTTCAGCACATAATCAAAAATAAAATATGGACTGGCAAGATAACTTCGTTTTTTTTCTTCCGAAGTCTTCAAAATCCAGTGTATTTTAAATTTACAGAATTCAGCTTAGTCACATTTGAAGTGCTCATTAGCCACATGTAGCAAGCATATTACAAAGTGCTAGCCTAGATAGTAACATTCAATTCATAAATGGACTAAAGCTGAAGAATAATTTGGGTAGATATCATGTGTGCAAATACATGAAGTATATGTATTCTGATGAGACTATTTTATCATGGAAAGACAATACAGTAAAAACACATTACATACATGGTATGATTTTTGGATAAGGACGAAGTTTGTTTGCTACTTCCAGAATATCATGTCCCATTAAAAAGTCAGCAGTCATGTTAATGACTTAGCTTTTTGATTTAAGGATATATACATTTCTTAGGGCCCACTTACTCTCAATGGAAGAAAATAATGAAATAACAGAAGATGAACACAAGCCATAAAATACTATTTATCTATTATGCATCCCAGAGGATCCTTCAAAAGAGTTAGAAATTGGTTGATTACTTACTAGTAAGCACTAAAAAAAACCCTTAATCCCAATTGCAGAACTATGAACTATAGCTTAAGCTCAAAATTAACATTAGACGTAAGTGTCAAACTTAAATCTATAATAAGATTAGACCGAAATGTTTTGAGTGTTATAAAATTCTCACAACCTTTTCTATCATGTACATGGCACTTACATGAAGAAGTCTTCACACTCTGCTGAAATACTGTATTTGCCTTAAACCACTCTCTAAAGAAAACAGGTGCAAAGGAGGGAGCACATGCAGAAGGGCCAAAAGCCCCAGGACATAATTTTTGGAGAGACTTCTGCATCTTGTTGGAGATAGAGAAAAGTTTACAAAGAGACCAAAAAAACAGCCAAGAAATGCTCACTTTTGTGATGCCGAGGGCTGTTCATAGCTAGAAACACAGAGCAGAAAGGCAGGCATAGGCCAGAGACTACAATATACCTCGATTCTTCCAGGGAATTGTCAGAGTGTAAAGCACCACTCAGTTGCAAATCAAAAAGTCAATCAATCCATGATCACTAAGTACCAAGGGCTGGTTCTGTCCTAAAAAGCCTGCTGATTGAGTCAAACTTATCTCAGCGGTTCTCCTCCATTTCCTGCCACTGACTGTCCTTGGACAGTACCTGCCCTCTGAATCAGGATCCTGTGACTTCTCCAGCCCCTTGGGGTCATTCAGACTGATTTCCTCCAAGTCATATTACGTACCTTCTCTGTCAAGCCCTCTGGCGCCAAGCCATCATGCATAAAAGGTATAACAGGGACATTCTTTGATTTCCTGGTTTTGACTGTCATGCTGTGACCCCCAATAATCCATTATAGGCAGGAGTCTCTAAATTTGCTAACATAAAAATGTGTAGTATATATTTTAAGGCTAGAATGAGGGCAAACAGCACTACTCAGTATTTAGAACTAAAAACAATGGCTGCTTACTTCTATAAAATTACTCCCAATTACTAAAAAGAATGAAAATGTTAACTCCATGAGATAAATATTCAACTTACCAGTACTGGCATTTAAAGGTACATTAAATAAAAGCTATTATAAGGTTAGGGAGGTGGTGACAAATTCTGGAAGGTCTAGGATGTGTCTCTACTGAATGTCAAGGCCCCACTCTGAAGCATATGAAAATTCACGTGTTCTAAACTAAGGACCAATATCACATTCCATTTGCATTCTACGTGAGGCCTATTGTTACCTAACACATGGAATTTCAGGCCACTGAAGACATGTTAGGCAGGGATAGGTCAATACCAAGTAACTTAAATCTCTGCATTGGAGGGCTAATATATACAAATACTGGTGCCAGACAACTGCCCAAGGTGAGTTAATCTCAGCAGCAGCATTAACATGGGTAAGGGGGTCACTTCTGGAGCAAAACAACCTCACAGTGGGTACCCACCTCAAAGCAGCACAAAAATTTAACTGATCAAAATGAAGGCCCTGGTAACAAAATCAATTTCTCATCCCAATTTTCATTTTCTTCCTAACATTCAAAATCTACCACTTGGGGCCACCATGGTAGCATAAGGGGTTAAGTCTCAGCACTACGAAGCTATCCGCAGCCACTGAAGCACAAGTCCGACCCCCAGCCAGGGAGCTGAGCTATATGCCTAGCAGACCTCTCCTGTCTCTCACACTGCTTCCCTCAGCAGTGTATTTCAGTAGATCCACCTGTTCTTCTCCCCACTCTGTCTCTGAAGAATCCTCTCACCCTCCACACCTCTGGCCTACACCCCAACTCATGTATGCATAAATAATCTTTTAAAAAAATCTCTACCACTTAAGAAAAAATTTTCAGTCCAATTTAGTGCTATAGAAATTCACTTTCAAAATAACATCAGATTTGCTCATTATGTTAATTATATAATTAGCTACTAATACCAAATAAGGTGCCACATTCTTTGTGTCATAACGTCTGTATTTTCATCCAACAATTCTTGTGAAAACTGCACATTAAGGTATTGGACAAACCATCAATGAAACTTGGGGAAAAAGAAATGGTACCAAAAAATTTTAAATATTACTAAGCTTAGAGTTCAGACATTACAGTACTAATTCCAAGTATCATTAAGTTAACTTTTATTTTTATTAGTACAGGTGATGGCAATAAATGCAAATGGAAATACACTCTAACTACCAAATACAAACTATAATCAAAACACCATTAATATTTTAAGAGAATACATCACATTGATTAGAATATAAATACAGTTTACTCCTCCAATTTAGTCTCAAACCAAGCACGAACATTATCTTTTGTATACCACCTCACTTTACCACCATATTCTTCTCAAATTAAAATGATCCACATGTCCCTTTGGTTTGAAAAAAATGTTCTTGGTCTTCTTCTACTCTCAGTCTTTCCATCACCAGTGAAGTTTCCAATTTCTATATTCTCACTAAAGGAGTGCTATGTCCCCCATGTGTAAGACCTCTCTATCAGCAGTTTTGCCTCTTTTATTCACTTACCACTTACAGCAGCCTACAAAAGGTTACTTAATGTATCTAAAAAATAACTGTCACTGAACAATGAGTCCATATAGGATGAAATCATGATTTTCCTTGAAAAATCATACCTGATTGGGAGGAAAAAATCTATCATCGGTCAAAAATAGAAAAATTAGTTCCAGAAAATGTTGGAAAATACATAAATCAGCAAGCTAAAAATAATTTTAAAAATAAAGATATTTGCTACATTTAGTAAAAAGAAATATGTTAATCACTTAAGCACCAGTACTGTACATATAGTCAGCTAAATGTTTAACCTTGAGAATAAAGGCAAACAACACTAAAAACTAACAAAATATATAGATAGTACTGCTATAAAACACAAATTATCACATCACCACAGGTCAAATTTCCTCTGCTAACAACAACGAAAACACCTATCATTACTGTAAACATCATGAGATAAACATGTTTTGGGAATGGAGCTAAGGACATGGCACAGGATAGAGCTAATTTCTGCTACTGACAGTATACAAAGAAACAGAGAAATTTAATGCCAGTATCTCTATTAGTATGGCCTCTTTAAATATGCAAACTCCACAGATTTGCCACGTTATGTTTGTTCTTAATATTACATGTACTAAACATTGTTCCATTTCTAGAATCTGTTTTATCTGTTTATATTAATTTCATTACAGATTTAAATTTCTAGACTGGAAAACTTAAGTCATGCCAACTCAATTCCTTGATAGTAAATACAGCAGACCATAAGTAACACTCATGTATAACTTCAAAGTTGAATTTATGATATACTTTTGAAAATTAAAAGAGATGAAGGGAGAGAGTCAGAAGAAAGGGAAGAGGAATTAAGCAGAAAAAAAGGTCACTTCATTACCCAAGTTCCTTCTATTGATAGTCTGTACAAAACTAAAAAATCAATTCACTTTTTTCACCATGTAATGAATGCTATACCAACGCAATGTATCACTTTAGTGCAAATTCTTTATTACAGAACTCTTGTTCTTAAAAATTATGCATAAACTGGTGAAGCACAAATACAATATAATTACCTATGTACATACCTGTGTATTCATCAAGGCCTTGAGACACTGTATCACTTTATGCTGATTCTTCTTAACCATTTTTTCTTGACTGCATTGGCATAAGACATCAGTGTTAGAATTGTAATTCACCAAGCAAATGTAGCTTAATTGAATATAGTAATTAACAGTAGTTACCTTTTGCCATGAATCATTCTTTCCAAAATGTCTAGTAATAATCCAAGGCCCTCATGTCCAAAGCTTTCCACCCAACTGAAAGATGATAAAAAGGTAGTTCTATATTAAATCAGTGTTCTTGTTTGGAATATCACAGTAATGCTATCACAAATAATTTATACTTGTTATATTCTAATTATAAATACAAGAATAACACCATGTACAAGATCATTCATGATTCATAAAGTTAAAGCAAAGATGGGATAGGCCAGTGGTGCTCTGATTGGCAGAGCAGAGATTCAGATCTACACAAAGAAAAAGATTACTTAAGAAATTAATCAAAACATTGAAAGAGCATTTTTTAGAGAATTCCCAAACCACTAAAATTTATCTTTTTAAAGTTTCATTATTATGTTATAAATTTGTATTTTCATTTTCACCAAACCACCTATACTCCACAAACCCACTGATACCATCACAGTACTATATGTACATCACTGTTCTCCTTGATTATAGGTAAAGTTCCTTAGTAGAATTTAATAAAATTTGGTGATTCAGAAAGCTTATGACAATAAAGGAAAAATACTTTGAGATACAGAAGTATTTATATGTGTCTGTGAGTGCGTGTATGCATATATGCACCATATGGTTTGTATGTATGATCTGTGTGTGGCATTCAAAAAATGGAATGTAAAAGTAAATTGTTACTCAATCAAAAGAAGAACATTACGAAGAATAAAAACAAGTTTAAATCACATTTCAGGACACAATAATAATTTAAGAAACAACATAATATTTTCCAAGAAAATAAGAATAAAAATCAAGTGCAACATATTTATATGAAAAAATAAAAATACTGTTTAAAAACCCATCTCATCAGACTGTTTTACTCAGTTCTTCTCTGATCAGTGAAGGGTATGGCATGACTAACTAAGCCTGAAAGATACTTCTCTATAAAGGAGGGACTGATTACTATTATAATTCAGGTAAGGAAAAAAGTTATACTTGGTATTTTCAAGCCAGGATCTACTCCAGAAGTGGATAGTTTACTCTCCACTATATGGACATATTACCTGTAGGCATTTCTAGTTTTGTTTTTATGGTTCATGCAAACAAGCCTAACACTTAACTGCTTAATTGCAACTGCTTGCCTTGCTGACATCCTATTCTATGCCTTTTCTTATTTCACAGGTAGCATAGACGCTTGAAACCAAACACATAAAGAACAATTTGAGAGTTTTACTTGGCCGTGAGATGTATAGACAAACTGTATATATCAGATATTCTTTTGTTAGTACCTAACACAGGGGCCTAGTATTTTGTCTACAGTGGCGTTTTCAACAATCTTTATATTCAAAAGTATATCCATAAAGATATTCTACAGCTAAGATAAACGGTTTATTCATACTGCTATCATGATCAATCACTGTGAGAATAAAGTTACTTTTCCTAAAACTGCCTTATACCAAAATATATAAAGTGATCTAAAAATACGCTAATATAACAAAGACTTTGTATTTATTATGCTTGTGTTGGAAGCAAAACAATTCAAGTATATCAAGATAAGCACTCTGATACATTAATAGAACATGACCTTTTTTCCTAGTTAAAAATTTTTTATTTATAATTTTTATTTACGTAATATAGCATTAGAATATATATACGGTTCAGGTGTGCATCATAATAAGTCAACACCTCCATATACTACATTAATTTTACATGAACTTTACTAACAGTTCAATTCTAGAACCTAAATCTTTTTAAAATGCATAACCCCTAATATAATATTACAACCAGATTACTAAGACCCACAGAAAATCTCAAATCAACTATCTTTGCATCCACTAGAAAACTCTTCTACACTGTATAGCAGGAATCATTAAAATAGAACTACATTCATCCAAGTACATTACATAGACTAGTAAAAAAGTCTGTAAATAAAGTTATTACAATTGAATGTAAAGAGGCACTATATTCAGTTATTTTTAACTCATGGTGGGAATAAATTTCACAACAATAAAGCCAGAGAGGTTAGCAACAGTCTTCTGAAAGTCAGATTACACATTACATTTATTAAACATACCAAGAATGAGACAGGATGCAGAGAGACAAAACTAAGATGCCTGAAAACTAAAGAAACACTAACCTATTTACTTGTAAAATAGCAAGTGAAAAAACTGATCAAAAAGGTAATATCAAAACAAATTAAATGTTCCCTGTTTTCTCAAAAATTTGCAAAATCAGCACATAGTTGTATGAAGAAATTGTCACTCACAAACCCATTCTCTCAGAAACTTTGCCCCAACACTACTATTTTCAACAACATTACTTTTAAGGATGAAGTAAATATAACATCCTGTATCTTTTCGAAAATATGTTCAAGATAAAAAGTGATGTTGAGTAGATAGGTCTACAGTCCTGACAGAGGTTTATTAAAATCCATAGCTTTCTACAAAAGTAAAAAATTTCTCATCATCAGCATAAGAAGCAATCTGGAAAAAAATTATCAACTGATCTATAAATGATCAATCTTAAGGAAACAAAGCCTGTGCTATTTATTCTGTGCCTGTCAGCATAGTATCATCACGCATTATGCAGTTTAACCATAAACTGCATTCATGGATGAATAAGCACTGTGTAAATATATCTTCTTCATGAATAGAAATGACAGACAGATTAGTATGACATGTATTGGAAAAAACTGCTTTAAAACAGCAAAAAGTAATGTGCTAAGTATTCATTTAATATAAAATCAACCTCTCAAAATTCTGTAACAGGAAATATTAAACTTTTAATTGCTTCAAGAAAAAGTTTTAATTTAGCACTTCCAAGTAGGGGTCTCAACATAGGAGGAAAGAGGAGATGGAGAGGTAATGAGAGAGAGAGAGAGAGAGAGAGAGAGAGAAAGAGAGAGAGAGAGAGAGAGAGAGAGAGGGGAGAGGGGGAGGGGGAGAGAGTGGAGGAGAGAGTGCGCATACCTCTAGGATTAAATGTTCACACCATATTTAAATGTTCAAAGCAGCTTAGGCTTTGAAATTCAGTTTTGTCGAAGACATAGGATGAAATCAAAAACACAGAGGTTTCCCAAGTACTGTAGTCTTGGAAAAGCCAATACAGTCAGTTTATTAAGCAGAAGAGGCAATAATCAGGTTTCAAATTTACTTCCTGGCTAAAGCAACAAACACTAACGTTCCCCCTCCGATTTAAGTTGCAGTTATTAATGCCTCTTCGGAAATGTGCTCTGAAGAAAGTGAAGACAAATGTGCATCATGGATTATCAAAACTGGATTAAACCTACCCGAGAGTAAGGACACCCTTACTGGTCACATACACCAGAAGAATAGAAATCATTTATGTCTCTGAATTCCAGCACTGGGGACAGACTAAGCACTCAATGCATGCTTTTAGAATGAAACTGAATCTCCTTCCACTCATCTCATATATGGACAGGAACATGCAGAGAAATAGGAAGGTCACTTGGAAATAGCATCTAGGTCTGCTGATGCCTAAGTTCATGTGCTTACTTCCTATATGTGAAAAAGAGACACCAAGAGACGATGAAATTCATGCAGCACCACCGCGCTGCCTCTATCTTCATGCCAGAAACATCAGTTCTGATTTCAGAACTGGGATTTATCGATACCAAACCAAGGAAGATGAATCTGGAGTCCCTGTCCTCCTACATCATATTCTATGGCTTGATTGACTGCTGCTCAAAGGGTGATGTTTCATTACTACTAAGACTCAAGTATTCATTAAGGAAGTCTGTCAGCCTTCAGTAAGGGCTCAACTGTGTGCTTGACACTGCACTACGTATGAGAAATACATAACTGAATAAAACATGCCTGTCCTTGAAAAGATCATAGACTCGTGTTTGAAGCAAATGTTGAGCAAAATTATTTCCGTAATGAAATAAGTCTATAATTACGGGAACAGAAGGTGCAAGATCTACTTTTGAAAACAAAGCAGCTGATATGTGACCTCAGTTTTAATGGATTTATTTATAATCTTTTTAATTGCCATATTAACTTTTTAACTGCCATATTTAAACTATTCACACACTGTTATTATTGATAGGTTAAGGCTTAAGGCTTTCTACCTAATATTTTTTAATGTAATGTGTTTTACGTGTGTCTACTTTTTTTTCCCTGCCCCTCTGGTTTACTGGAATATGATTTTGCATTCCACATGGAAAGGGCATATGCAGTCAGAGCAAGGCAGTAGCCATCTGCAAGCCAAGGAAAGAGGTCCAGAAGCAGCCAATCCTGTCAGCATTTTGATCTGAAGGTTTCTAACTTCCAGAACTGGGAGAAAATAAGTTTCTGCCATATAAGTAGGCCAGGGTATTATTTTGTTATGGCAGCCCTAGCATATTAATGCCCCTTTACTTCCCAATTTCTAGTACAATTGTTTTAATTATTTGCTGTATATACATTTAGAACCACATCAGACAGTGTTATAATTTTAGCTTCCAACATCTAACAAAATTTAGAAAACTCAGGAAAAGGAAAGTCTAGGCATTTACCCATGATTTTTTTTATATTGTACTTTCTTCCCAGTATTCCAAGGTTCCTTGTTCTTATTATTATTTCCATTCTGTTTAGAAAATGTCCTGCAGTCACTCTATTAAGTTTGCTGGCCACAAATTCTCGATTTTCTTTCATCTAAGTATGTTTTGATTTCCCACTCATTCCTAAAGGGTATTTTCATATAAGCATGTAGATTCTGAGCTGACCATTACCTACTTCATTTGAAAAACTTTTACCATTTGCTTTTGGCCACCATACTTTGTAATGAAAAATCCAATATCATTCAAATTTTTCCCCCCAAAGACTTAGGTGTCATCTCTTGCTGCTTTCAAGATGTTCTTTTCTGTCCTTAATTTTCAGAAGTTTGACAACTACATGTTTTAGAATGAATTTCCTTGGGTTTATTCTGTTTATGATAAAGTTTCTTGATATCTGTCGGTTGTCTTTTGCCAAACTGGGATGTGCAGTTATTATTTCTTCACATACATTTTTTCCCACTCTCTTCCAGAACTCTGATGACAGGAACATTAAATCTTTGATTAATCTCAGATCCCTGAGCTTTTCTTTTTCCTTTTTCTGTCTCTGTTGCTCAGATTGGATAATTTCTATTACTATGCTATAGTTCACTAATTCTTTCATTTTGTGGAGATATACCAAGAAACTTTTTGCCTCATTTTTTTTTTACTTCTAAATTTTGTATTCGAATCTTTATAAACTTTCTTTTGCTTCTTTATTCTGACTTTTTTCATTTTAGCATGTTCTTAACTATTTATTAGAACATTTTTATGATGGTTACTTTAAGATAATTCTAAGATAATAATGGTTACTTTCAGATAATTCTAATCTCTGTCATTTTGATGTTGACAACTACTGTCCTTTTTCATTCTGTTTAAGATCCTTCTGCCTTTTTGTAAGACAGGTTCTTTATATTGGGTACCCAGAAACCTGGGGGAGTATGAGTTATTAGACACCGGATTTTATTTAAACTTCCTAGTTTTGCTCAGTGTCCAGGTTCCTAGCCTAAGTCCCATCTTGCATTTGGTTCATATAGAACATTTAGGGTTTTTAGTTCATTTAGCAGGAGGAATAGGAGAAAGTACATCCACTTTATCTTCCCAGAAACCTCCAGTGTTAATAGACAAGCTCCCACGTCAAGGTCTAAGAAAAGGCAGTAAAAGTGAACCAAGTGAAAGAAATCCTAAAGAAAAAGTTTCAAAAGAGAGACGACTCATGAGTTAACAGCTAAAATAATGTCAAATAAAAGGCTAAAAAGAATTCTAAAAATCCAAATTCAAAAGCTATATGAATCACTGTAGAAGTGAAACATTGCAGAAACATTAAAGGAGAAAAGAGATGGCAAGAATAGGGATAATAAACATGAAGAGGATAAAGAGATAATGGGAGAAATTTTCAGGATGACAAAGAAAAGCAAATAAAGCATCAAATAGAATAATTATACCTTGACAAAAGCAAGGAAAGCTAAAGGAACAAGTAATATGACCACCTAAGAGGCAGGGGCTAGAGAAAAAAAATCCCAAATCAAAGAACATTATCCTTCCAAGCCTGACATGGAAACACATGACCATAGATTAAGTTTAAACAGCAGAAATAATGTGGTATTTTCTCTATTTTTTCAAAAATATGTTAACTCATGTAAAGATATGTAAAGTGTACATGGATATACAGCTATACACATCATTCATCTTTCATTCATTCATTCAATTATTTGTTGTTTCTCATTCCGTGTATGAAACATTGACTAACACACAGTATAGTGAACACTCAAGTTCTACTCCTCTCACACATCCACATGCTCTGTTCCCAACAAGCAGCAGCTAGTTCTTAAAATACATTTTGCCAATTGTCCTTATTATTGTAATATGTAATAAAAATTATATAAACAGACAACATCTCATTGGGGAAAATTTACTGTTTCTGTGAAAACTAAGTTTAATAATTGAAAAAGTTATTTAAAACATGACATTTTGAAAAGGGCTACAGAAGTATATGTAGACAAATATAAATTACTGAGAGATATCCAAAAGATTTTTTGAACAGAATTTTACACTAAGAAAACTTTACATGAATCTGCTTTCCTACTCTGCCTCCTCCTCAGTCTTTAATGAGTACTTTTATTATAATTAATTCTTCCTTCTATGCTTTTCTTTTCTTCTTGAGGTACCACTGGTTTACAATTCTGTATATTATTTAGGGGACACCTCCTCAGATGTCAGTACAAGGACAACAATGTATTATTGGTGCAGATTATACAATCAGCCTGTCCCTACCCAAAGGAAAAATCTGAGTTCTACATCAAATGTTGAAAGAAAAAACTGTTTATGTCTTGAATCAAAACGCTTCAGGTATATTTGAATCATTTATCTTATGATTCCCTGCTTTAACCAGAGTTTTCAAATAAACAACTAACAACATTAGACAAAGATTTCCTCAATAAACACACAAATACACATATCCCCCAAAAGAAGTTATAGTACCTACATTTTTTATTTTTTTTCTTCATTTTCTTTTGCATGGTTACTTACATATAATGAACTCAAATTTTGTGTAATAAGAGAAATATTTTTAATTACCAAAAAAATGATCACACAAATGCCTAAGGAAACACAAAGTTATTTTGCTAAAAATCAATATAAAAAGCTTCCTGAAAGGGGAAAAAAATATACCACTGGACACATGTGACAAAATAACAAATTTCATACCTTAAACTTAGAAGGTCAGCTTTAATACTGTGTAATATCCAGATCCAATTTACATTCCTCTGTCAGTGTAATATATCACCAATGCAGAATATAATTATAGCTTATTTTAAGTTTTCATTTTCCCCTATCCTTAGCAAGGTGACTAAATGCTTAAAATGAACAGTTGTAGGAGAGAGGGAGTACAAAGCAATCAGTGTGCCCTATAGGGCAAAACAAACATACACCCACATAGTATTCAATGGCCTATCCACAAAAATTATACAAAATGATACATCCAGACAGGGAAATTAAGAACTAAATAATGTTCTGATTGAAAATCTACCCAACTTCTAAATACAACCACCACTGTATAACTTTGAGGAATTAACTTTTATTAAAGAAATTACGTATCTAAAACTAGTCATTTATTCCCATTTCTAATATTAGAAGTAGTAGTATAGTAACAAAGTAGTCTATTCTATTTTTTTTAGCTGTAACAGAGGAAAGGTATAAAATGTTTAGAAAAACTATTCCAGTAGAATCAAAATCAGATGAACTGCAATGATGAAAAATAAAGAACCTATACAAGAAACCTGAGTTCTTGATATTTAGATGAAAAGATAATAAGAGAACAATGGATTTATAAAAACATATACTAAAAAGCTCAGTAATATATACTAATATGTAATCTGATCCAAACTTAAGTTCACTATCAAATAGTTTTAAAAATAAAATATCAGTGAGCAGGTTTCTTAGTATCAAATCTGACCACTTCATATTTTTTTCAAGAAAGCACTAGCTGAATTACTCATTTTAAATATAGACATCCAATATATGAGCAAAGAGAAATTATGTTCACATTTCAGGTCTGTCAGCTGTTCTCACCCTAAATACTAAGAGTAAGCAGAGCAGTCCAATATATTTAATAGTTAAGCTGACTGCTACCTTCACTCCTAATGATCTCGTCAAAAAAGTTGCCTATCCTGTAACAAATGCAATGATTTCATTTCTCAAAGGTCAATTCAAGTTTCCTCCCCCATTCTCATTTGACCACTGGGTTCCACCCCCTGACCCCAGGAATCACTAGTTAAATGGATTTCTCTCTCAGAGCAAAGGCTCTCAAACAATTTCATCACAAGCATGGCTGGTACTTCTACACCATCCATCCACTCATTCATTCTTGTGTCTGCTACCCACACTCAGGAAAACTGCCTTTCTCAAATGTCAACAGTAACAGTCCTCTTGCCAGTGCCAACCCCTTCCCCTCTGGATCATTCTAGGTGGTTTGCCACTCCCTTCTTTTCAAATACTTTTCCTCAATAAGTTTCAGGATACCAACTTTTCTGGGTTCTCCTCCCCACTGGCCACTCTAAGCTTTCCTGACTTCTCCCTTTCTGGATCAGGTACAAGTGCTGGAGTTCCTCAGGACTTGTTCTGCACACTCTTCTACCTCTTTATAGACATACATCCCACCCCTGGAACTTAGCCATTCTCAGAGCTTTGTGTACAATCCACATATAAATAACAGATAAATATTTACACTTCACATTATTGAGCTCCAGGCTCACATGCCCAACCACTTACTTGATAATACAAACTACAACTCTAAGACATCTCCAACTTACATGTTTAGAAGATATTTTGATCATCTTTTCCAAAGGTCATGGAGCCTCTAACCCTACTCTCCTGCCACACAGTTTCTCCACCTCAGGGTCTCTGCTGCCCAAGAGGGTCTCTGCCCAACACCAATGCCAAAGCCTGTCTTAATTAGTTCCTTGTCCTTTCGGGCTCTTGTACTTCACCACCTAAGATGACATTCTCTGACCAGCTTGCATGTAAAAGCTCTTTATGGATCAGTCCCTTATTCTTTAACTGAATTGATGCTCTTTTGTTTGATTTATTTACTTGTTTTCTAGATCTCTCCCACATATGCCTTTTATTACTGTGGGGCTAGCCAGCACCTGGAAATACTTGTTGCATGAATGAATTAAGATATACATCCTCTACCATACTCAAGTGGTGTGTTATCAGTACCACGTACTTAAGTCTTAATTAGCTATGAGCTGGTAGGATCATTTATTCTTTACGCTAAATGGTGTTTTACAAATAGAATTTCAGCAATTTAAGGACAAGGAGAAGCACCTCTTCTTGTATTCCAGAAGGAAGGTGCAGAAAGACACTGAAAACATTTGACCTCCTATTCTGAAAAATGAACAGTAAAGGCTCATGCATCTTACTTCATATCATTTTTTAGTTTCCCTATTCTTTTATTACTATTCAAAACCACTTCACATGCTTTCCAATACTCTTTTGAGTCCCATTTGAAAGTTCCACAAAAAACAGAACACTTTGTTATCCTCAGAAAATTCACAACCTGGTGGAGAGAGCAGCCATACCTAGAGAGACTCCAGAATGTGGAGGCTCAAAACAAGAGCACATGGAGAATTCCACGAATAGCTTATCTCCAAATCTGTGCAATACAATAGGGTAGCTACTAGCAACATGAGGATATTTAAATTTAATTAAAATTCAATTCCTCAGTCACTCCAATCACATTTCAAGTGCTCAATAGCCCCATATGATGCCCACTGAACAGCACATAGAGCATTTCCGTCACTGCACAGTTTCAGTGGACTTCTGTTCAAATGAGCCTAATTTCTCTTTATCTCAGCAGAGGCACTTTAAATGACCTCAGTGATTCTAATCTAATATGGATGTTTGTTCCTTTTATGTTTCCTTTTATGAATTTTAACATATGAAAGACATATGAAAACTGTATTTCTTTCTGACATATATTGCCCCTCTAACAAAAGAACTAGAACTCCCTGGCCAATATGGATGATAAAGCTGAGCACTATTCTATATGGTTTTCTCAAGCATAAAAATTAAAGCTTCCTTATATCGTCAATATATCATGCCCCCCTGTATATTAAGGCCTCTATGTATAGTTACGTTCTTTTATACATTTCTGTCAGGGAATACTAAGACAAAGATGATGGTATTTTAAATTATTTAGTATGATTAATAAACATTTAGACTCACTGTATGTAAAGATTTCAGTTAATAGGGTCTTCAGTAACCCCTGGTTAAATATATTCAGTGGTGGAATTATTGATCTTTGCCAAAGAAACCAAAGTATTCAGTAAATAACTTCATACTGATGGCTGTTATAGATTTGAACACATATGGTTTACATTTCCAGAAAATACTTATTGAAAAGAAAGGACATTTCTTATATTTCATCTTTACATCCATGATAAATTGTATAAGTTCAGTAGTCTTTTTCCCAAATTGTATGCCAACACTATCTTTTGTTGTCTTTTAAAAAGTAAACTGATCTTTTCAAATAAATAAATTTTCAGTCACATATTCTTCCTTTTATGTTCAATATCCAGCTCCTCTACTTTGAAAATGAAGATTTGAGACCCTATATTACATTGTGACTGAGTTTACATTTTAATAGAAGCTTTTTAAATTAACCTTGGCCATTCAAACAGCGATTTATATTTTAAAAAGACAGAGATAGATATTTCTAAATAGACTGGGAGCACTTTACAATTCTAGGACTGTTCAGGTCAAGTATAAATTGAGCTACACAGTTCTTATTCACCATGTATGGAATATACGTATTTCTCTGTTAAATGCAATTACTGTATTTTCAATGCAATCTACTTTCATTGTTAACCTTGCATTCAAAGTCAAAGCTTTCAAGATACAGGTAAAATTAACTTTGAAACAAGTAATTATGACACATTTTAATACATCTACAAGGCAAACTAAGCTGTAGTATGAATGATAGTTCACAAAAGGAAAAGTATTCTACCACTGGGATACATTTAGTCTTCCAGAGTCTCTCTCTGACACCAGCTTTGGAAGGAGTGTGGAAGCATTGGAAAGCAATGACTTGCCCTTTAAAAATATCAACTTAGTACTTATTTGAAAACATTAATAGTTATTTTCTTCCAGGGCATTTCTTCATTAATATTTCATTCATCTTAAAGCACTTCATAAAAGACAGCAAAACGGTGTAAAATTAGAGGGTATTTTCAACAAATATTTCTTTAATAAGCAATCTTAAGTGTCATAATGGTTATGAATAATAATAATCTAGACATAAATAACTCAAGGCTCATCCTAATGCTTACAGCAATATCTAGATAAAAAGGTGTATTAACATCCTACCTCGTATTTTTTTGACTTTTTATTGGAAAAATAACTCGAAAAAAATGCTGATAAAGAACAAACCTCAACAGATACACAAAGATTAAAATCATACCTACTATCTTCTCTGATCATAAAGCCATCAAACTAGAAATGAACCATGAAAAGAAAAAAAGGAATCCTTTTACATCATGGAGACTGAAACCCACACTGCTCGAAGAACAATGGACTAATGAGGAGATCAAAGAAGAAATTAAAAAATACCTAGAAATGAATGACAAAAAAGACACAACTTTCCAGAATGTTTGGGACACAGCAAAAGCAGTATTAAGAGGGAAATACATAGCAATACAGGCTCACATCAAGGAACAAGAAACAATCTAATCTCCCACCTCAAAGAACTGGAAAAGGAACAACAGAAAAATCCACAGTCCAGTACAAGAAAGGAAATAATAAAAATCAAAGAAGAAATAAATAAAATGGAAAATCAAAAAAACAAAACAGAATATCAAAGAAACCAAAAACTGGTTCTTCGAAAAAATAAATAAAATAGACAAACCTCTAGCAAGGCTCACCAAGAAAAAAACGGGAGAACGCACAAATAAATAGGATAAGAAATGAAAGAGGAGAAATTACAACGGACACAGAAGAAATCAAAAGAATAATCACAGATTATTATAAACAGCTATAAGGAAACAAGTTCAACAATTTAGAGGAAATGGATAAATTCCTGAAATTACACAGCCACCCAAAACCAGATAAAGAAGATATAGAACACCTAAACAGGCCAACCTCAAGCGACAAAATTGAAGCAGTAATCAAAACCCTCCCAAAAACAAAAGCCCTGGACCAGATGGTTTCACAAACGAATTCTACCAAACATTCAAAAATGAACTAATCCCGATATTACACAAACTCTTTCAAAAAATTGAGAAAGATGGAGTACTACCAAACACATTCTATGAAGCAAGTATTACTCTAATACCAAAACCAGACAAAGACAACACAAAAAAAGAAAATTGCAGACCAATGTCCCTAATGAATATGACGCAAAAGTATTTAACAAAATCTTGGCCAACAGGATCCAACAATGCATCCAAAAGATAATACACCACGACCAAGTGGGATTTATTCCAAGGACACAAGGATGGTTCAACATCCGAAAATCAATCAATGTAATCCAACACATCAACAAAGAGAAAAATAAAAACCATATGATCATATCAATAGATGCTAAGAAAGCATTTGACAAAGTGCAACACCCATTTATGATAAAGGCCCTTGAAATCCTTGGAATAGAAGGAACATTCCTTAACATAATAAAAGCCATATAGGAAAAACCCACAGCCAGTATTATACTCAATGCTGAGAAGCTGAAAGCCTTTCCCCTAAAATCAGGAACAAGACAAGGATGCCCACTCTCACCATTGCTTTTCAACATAACACTTGAAGTCCTAGTGAGAGCAATAAGACAAGAGAAAGACATACAAGGAATCCAAATAGGGAAGGAAGAAATTAAACTGTCTATCTGCAGACGATATGATTATATACATAGAGAAACCTAAAAACTCCATAAAAAAAACTACTCAGAACTATAGACCAATTCAGTAACGTACCAGGATACAAAATCAATGCACAAAAATCAGCAGCCTTTATATATGCTAACACCCCGTCTGAAGAAGAAGAAATTATAAGAATTATCCCCTTCAAAATCGAAACCAAAAAAAATCAAGTACCTGGGAATAAACCTAACAAAAGAGGTAAAGGACTTATACAAAGAAAACTACAAAACGCTGTTAAAAGAAAAAGAGGAAGACACAAAAAGATGGAAAGACATCCCCTGCTCATGGAATGGAAGAATCAACATCATCAAAATGGCCATCCTATCAAAAGCAATCTACAGATTCAATGCGATCCTGATAAAAATCTCAATGACATTCTTCAAAGAAATAGAACAGACATTGAAGGAATTTATATGAACCATAAAAAACCTCGAATAGCTAAAGTTCTCTTGACTAAAAAGAATATGAATGGAGGGATATACTCCCTGATTTCAAACTATACTACAAAGTCATAATAATTAAAACACTACGGTACTGGAGCAAAAACAGACACACGGACCAATGGAATCGAACAGAAAACCCAGAAATAATTCCACATACTTATGGACAACTAATCTTCAACAAAGGAGCAAAGAATATGCAATGGAACAAGACTAGTTTGTTCAATAAGTGGTGTTGGGAGAACTGGACTGCTACCTGCAAAAAAATGAAGCTAGACCACTACCTCACACCATGCACAAAAACCAACTCAAAATGGATAAAAGACCTGAATATAAGACCTCAAACCATAAAGGTTACAGAAGAAAATATAGGCAACACTCTACATGACATACATCTCAGCAAAATCTTTAAAAGCACTTCCCCCATAGTGAAGGAAGTCAAAGAAAAGATAAACAGCTGGGACTACATCAAACTAAAAAGCTTCTGTACAGCAAAAGAGACAATAATCAAAACAGACACCCTACTAATTGGGAGAAGATCTTTGCACACAATACAACCGATAAAGGACTAATAACAAAAATCTACAAAGAGGTTACTCAACTCCACAAAAACAAAGTCAACAACCCAGTCAAAAAATGGGCAGAAGAGCTAAAAAGTCACTTCTGCAAAGAAGAAAAGAAAATGGCCAACAGGTATATGAAAAAATGTTCAGCATCACTTATAATCAGGGAAATGCAAATCAAAACCACAATGAGATACCACCTCACGCCAGTAAGAATGGCACACATTAAAAAAAGAGGTAACAACAAATGTTGGCGAGAAAAAGGAACTCTCCTACACTGCTGGTGGGAATGCAAATTGATCCAACCACTATGGAAAGCTGTATGGTGTTTCCTCAAACTGCTAGAGATGGAACTCCCATATGACCCAGCAATACCACTACTGGGAATCTACCCAAAGGACACAAAAACACTAATCAGAAAGGATACATGCACCCACATGTTTATTGCAGCACTGTTCACAATAGCTAAGATATGGAAACAATCCAGATGCCCAAAAATAGATGACTGGATCCAAAAGATGTGGTACATATACACAATGGAATACTATTCAGCATTCAAAAAAGACAAACACATGCAATTCTCAGCAACATGGATGGACCTAGAGGGGATCATGATCAGTGAAATAAGCCAGAAAAAAAGAGAAAATTATCGAATGGTTTCACTTATAACATGAATATAGGGGAGCCAAATAAAAAGAGACATTCAGCAGGGAAGGAGGGAGGGGAAGGGCTCAAGATGGGGGAAGAGGGGAGCACGGGGGATTATGGTGATGGTTCCACGGGTGAAGAGGTGGTGGGTAACTTATGGGGACCACACAATAATGTAAAAGATATAAATAACAAAAATAAATTTAAAAAAAGATATAAATAAAAAAATATAGACATTTTTAAAAAATTGCTGATAAAAACAAGCCCATTTGAAAAAAAAATTTGTATTTTTTTAAAAGTGCATTCCACTAGCATTTTCAACTAACAATGGGGAATGTTATATGACTTCTATGAGGCATCATATTGCGATTCCCACATCCTGGCTATGGGCATTCACACTGAAGGCCACTGAGGACCACTGCTAGAGCACTGACAAGCCATGGCTCACTTCTCCCTTTCCGTTATTCAATGGCTGGAATAAAGTCCACTCTGTCAGTCTCAGCCTGCCAAGAAAGAAAGCTATGTCCTTCCTGCTGAAGACAGCCTCCTTTGCTTTACCCTTCTCTCAGGACTCTCTTGATATGAATATTCACTGATCCTCAAAGGGTTAAAAAAAAATGTTCATTTCAGATTTTCTCTGATATATTCTCGAGGTCCTGAATATAATTTTGAGAATATAATAATCATGTAGCATGAATGAGGAAAAAAAGTAAGCAGCTACACAGGAGAACTAAGGCATATAAGGGGCACTGACAAAAAATTTTTAATGATGACAAATTGTCTATAGGTGTTGTTCAATATGGTAGCCACTAGTCATCTTTGAGCATCTGAAATGTTGATTTTTTTCATTTTATATTAAAAAATCATATTTAAATGTCACATGTAGAAATGGTTTTGAATAGCATGGGAGAGAAAACATGAAACCACCGAAATTTACTTGCCTATTGGACATCACTATAAAAAATGAGAATAAAGAGGACAGACATGAGACATGAAAGAACATAAATCACCTAGGAAAACATTTACTCCTCTACCCATTTCAGAATCTATCACTATGATTACACTATAAGTCTGTACATTTTATTAGTTCTCAAATTTTTTTTTCTATGGCTAACTTAAAAATAATGTATCCCATGTCTTACCTCAAAATTCTAAAACATGTCATGGGAATAAAAATAAAGTGGCATATATTCTATTTACTATCTGCCTCCTCTCATTTCCACAAAGGGAGAGGTTCTACTTCATTCTTTCTAAAGGGATATTGGGGATTAATTTTGGTCACTCCTTCCACCTCCTCATTTGAATACACCCCCAAGAATAAGCATTAATTTATTAAACTGGTAAAAATGAGGAAATGACATTGGCCTGCAGTTACTACCCATGAGAACTTGATCAGTTCAATTTAGTGGGAGTAAAAACTGTATTTCACCTTCTCGTGCCAGTGTACTCTTCAATCTAGCTTTTCAAGCAGGAACTGATACTTTATTTATCTTCTATATCCATTTTTTAAATTTATTCACATCTAAAGGCCAAAAGGGATGTCATCAGTACCACCCCAAAAACCAATTTCTTGCATTTGTTGTGTGAAACAGGACTACGATTTACATAAAGGCAATAAATGACAAAAGGTCTCTGTGGGACTTAGGAGTGGGACACAAACAGAAAAAGAAGATGTTTAGGGGGCCAACTTAAAAAAGAAAAGAGTACTGAAGTAAATGCAGGAACTGAGAGAGTGAGGACTTAATTTATTCAGTTTGATGGAGTGAAAGTCTTTAAACAGAGATAGTTCAAGACAATCAGAGCAGGATAGCCGTCTGCATTTTTAGAAGATTTTGGCCTGATTTAAGGTCCTGGAGCAAATTACAAAAGCATTTTTCTTTACGTCTTCTATCAAAAAGACAAATAAGCTAAATGGAGAATGAAATTAAAAACAGAAAGAAATAGGAATTTAATATTTACTAACATTATTATGTGTCCACTGTTTGGTCCACTTTCTGTCACTCCCCTCCTTCAACATTCTATTTTTTTACTGTCTTAAAGGGTCTGATCATGCAGACTGCAGTTTCCAGGCAATGTAAACGGTTACTTCCTGCTAGGTGTGTTCAGTGGGATGATAAGAAGGAATGAACAAGAGTTATTTCTCTCCCTGTCTCTCTGTCTTGGCATTTTCTCTGACACTAGTTGCATATTCCCCATGGATCCAGCTTCTGAGTAGCCACACGAAAATACAGAAGACTTGGAGGAAACACAGGAGGATAAGAGAGACACATGGAGCAGAGAGATATATGAAGAAAGGTGTACTTGTTTCTTGGCTTGGAACTTGCACCAGAGACTTCAGGAACACAGAAGAGACAAGTGGAGCCAACACACTTGAAAAAGACTGGCATGAGAGACACAGAGAGAGGCTGATAATCGTTACCTTTATCTTGATTTGCAATTTGATTTTGCTCTTTTCTTCCCAGATTTGTCTGGCTTCATTAGCCCCGTTTCTATGGTTCCCCACCAGAAGGTAATTTAGACTTGTGGCAAGCTTTTAGACCTCAATGGCACCATTCTGAAGCAATGTCATTTGGCCGGCTATTTACCACGAGCAGATGGGTAAGTTTGGGTGTTTTATTAAAAAAATTACCCCCTTTTTTTTTCTGTTCTCTTTTTATGCACACTAATCTATTAAAGTTCTTTTACACCAAGAATATACGTTGTTTTTATACAGTGGGTGGTAGAAACTCTTCAGAGCATGCAAGTTTGGGAATCCTGGGGTAGCCCCTTAGTCTACCCACTGATAGTATGAGAAATGATTGTAATAAAATGTGAATTGCTGCACATCAACCTACATAAATATAGGAAGAAAATAAGAAAATGCAAATTCCAGAAGATGTTATTTACGCGATGTTCAAAGACATTAAAAACCACTATTATATAGTTGTTTATATTATACATTGTTTATGATTAGCTATAATTAATTATATTAATTATGAATACACATACAGTAAAACTAAAACAAAAAAAGTAAGAATAATAAAGCCAAACTTCAGAGTAATGTTACCACAGGATAGAGGGAGACACAAGATACAGAATTAAGGAAGTATGTGAGGAAACTTCCAATGTATAGAGCAGTGATCTATATCTCACTATTAGGCAGGCAGAAGCTAATTTTACTGTTATGACAAAAAACCTTTTCCATATGATTAACACCTTCTAAAAATAATTTATAAAATCATACTATTAGTAACTTCAAAATTCTTAGTCTTGACTTATTTTTCAGATTATATTTCAGATACCAATAAGTATATTATTCTCAGTGTCTGCCACATGCTTTTCTATTCCTATGCTCATACATGTTGATATGAATAAGTATACTGATCTTATTGTTCACTACAAGCTTTTCTTTCTATAATGGAACAAAACATTCAACACCTCCAAAGTTAAGTGCTTTCACTGGCTTCATGTTCGCCAAAGCCCAGAAATGAAGAGATACTAGATTCCAAACATGACACTGAATAAATGGGGGAAAAAAAAGAGAGAGAGACTGTTCAGCTGCTTTGTGGTAAACAGATTTTAATACACATTTTCTAAAGTGATTTTTCTCAAAGTTATTAACTATTAACTGAATCAAACCTAGTTTCAAAACCTCCTTAGAAATCTCCTAATGAAAATTTTAGTGAGAAAATATTTTTAAATTTTGTAAAACACACATTAACGAGGAGTAAAGAAAGTAATGCCTAAACATACAAAACACAAAGACCTAATAAGACTAGATTATCTGAGACAGAAATCCTATCCTTGACAGCAGCATTAAATTGAGAAAATGAAGATGTATCCTGTAACTAATTTGCTATATTCATAGATGGGTATGAGCTTAAATGCTTGATATCAATCATAATCATGTTAGTGTCTACCTGTTCTACATTTCCACCTCAACATATTCAATAGCTAAACATAATTGCCAACTGTGTCAAGATTCGCTAAAATTATATTTGAGGATTTGAAGGTAGTCTTTTTCCTAATATTCCAAAATAAAACAACTGTGTCTTTTAGCTCAAAACTGTTACTAAGAATATTGAATAATCAATAAAATTTCAAACTGAATAATATTGTAATCTTCAAACCAACACTTCATAAAACAAGGCAATAGTCTGGTGTTTAAAACACTGATTTTCACATAATTCACTATCTGATAGCAAAAGGTTGAAATGGCTCAAATTTGTCAGAATTTCAGGAGTCAATGAGTAAATCAAAAAATAGTGTGTATTTTCTGGGGGGGCAGGGGAGGAGAACCCTACTTTTCCCTTGATTTTTTTTAATTCAAATAATTCTTAACCACAAACCAACACAGAGTTATTAATGAGAAGCCACTGATTTCTACTTCTAATTCTACTCACAAACAGTAAAAAATTTTAACCCTGATTTACTCAATAATACCACAGATCTAACAGATTTTAGAATCTTACAAAAATGGGAATTCCTTCTCTCAGAATTTAGTCACACACTATACATTAAAAAGAAAACATGAAAAAATAACTATCACTGGATACATCTTAACTACAAAGTACAAAAGATTTGCTCAGAGGACTACCTTCAGCATTTATAAGTACAACTGAGTCATTCATCTAATTACTACAATGCACACTGAAATATTTCAGTCTTCTCAATTTTCTTGCTACATAAAGTGCCACGACTGCAGAAAAAATTCTCCAGTGGTAAGAATTCTATCCTTCTCATTTATAAAAACTATTTCATAGAAAACATTCAGGGCATTTATGGATACCTGGTAACATATTCCAGAACCGATGATTTGGGAAGAAAGTAATGCCACAAGTGTTTTCTTAAAAATAAGACTCAAGTGAAAGACATACAATATTTCTCAGTGTTTTTAGGTGAAATAATGAAAAATCATATTCATTGTAATATGCATGAATTCCTACAGAAAGCCTTTTAGTTTTCCCTTGACTTTCAATGCATCTATTGAAATATGAAGATTTAAAAAAAGGTGAAGGGAAGATTTTTCTATTTATAATGAAAAGTTATGAGTATTTCCAATGTCCAATGGCTGCCAGACAAACTAGAGTGTTTACTTCAACATACTCTTTTACTGTATTACTCGAAAATATCCTCTTCCTATATTAAATTCCATATGAACAAAACCCAAAAGTGTTTTGTTATTTACTCAAGTCCTACACCTAAAACAGCACTTGGAAAATAGCAGGCACTCAATAATGATTTAATAGGATACATTTAGCTGCTATAGATAAAGCTGTAAACCGGAGCTCTTCAGGGCTGACTAGCTCTCAAACAAATTCCTGATTCAACTTAGTTTTTAACAATAGCTAGATAAGACTAGAAGACTAAAATTAAATATCATCAACTATAATAAACAAATCTTTGTATACACTTTCTATATGCTAAACTTGGTAAAGAGAGGTAAATAAGACACATGAAATCTCTAGTGTCATGTTCAAGATAAGCTTGTAGCTTAGAGAACAGATTGGAGGTAGTAAAATATGATTAAAAAGATAAAATTGAAATAATAAAGATTCTTTCTTCATTCTTCATATCCCTACATTAAACCACACTTTCATGTCTCAGCAGCAAGACATGAAAAGTAGCAATTTGTTTTAAATACTTGTGTGATCATTGATAACACTTCAGAAACACTGAATAAAATACTAATTGAGAATATAAGAGATTTTGATGATATTTTTATCATTTCCAGTTTGTCATTCTAGCCTCCAAATAGACATAGCATATACACATTGATATGTGCACATATGCACAGATACATTTTTAGGTAGAAATAAGCATTCAGTTATTATAAAATAAAAAGTTAACAAATGACCTACCTTAGATCCTTACAGTTCTAAAATTCTCTGATTCTACCTTTGCTCAGATATTTCATAACAACTTCTGCTTGAAATTAATTGTTCAAGATTACTCTGTGCGAACAACCCTAAAAACTGATTTATAGAGTAAACTATGGCAATGTTACTCAGTACAGGACTGCTGGTTAAATTTGGATTTCAAATAAACTACAATTTCTCTGCCTAAATATGTCAGAAATAAAGATTTTGCTGGGCATCCTGTAATTTTATTTGCTAGAACTGGCAACAGCAAACTAAAAATCGATCCTATAAAGATACCATTCCCAGTAAAGGAAAAAGTTATTTCATCTGCTATACCAAACAGGATTCAGTCAGTATACATACAATATCAAAATTCAGAGTGAAACTATGACACATTACATTGATAGTTTATTTACGATTATTCTATTTTAAAAGAAACATTAAATTTGTAAAAATTCTGAGAAAAACATTTTTGACCACAGAATATCGTTCAGCAATACAAAAAGTACTACTGAAAATGTATTTCTTCATGTATATAAACAGCAATGTACTCAATTTTTACCTTGAGAAGTTGTTGAGGTATACCAGCTATTTATTTACACATACCGTGAAGAAAGTACTAGATAAAAATGACAGATTAATGACATCTATTTAATGAAGTAACATGCCCTGATGATATTCAGATAGGTGAATTACCTCACAGGATTACTAGTCAATGATACACGGAGGGACTCCAGGCATGTGACAAGTCTCTCATCTGCAATCCCCATTTTCAGTTCATGGATAAATTCCTGGGATGAAATCTGTCGACTATTCTTAAGAGTTCCCTGTAAAATAAGCAATAGTAATAATAATATTAATTAATCCACAATGGGTGAAAATTATCCATCAAAATAGTAACAACTTGCATTAACCCCACTTTCATATTAACAAATGCACACAACCATTCTGAGTATTATCTTGAGAGGAAAATTTCCATACAGCTCCCCATAAGCCTTTAAGTCTACAATTCATGTAACTATAAAAGACAGTAAAATTGAAAGATTTGCAACATAACTCTTTCAAATTCAAAATATCATAGAAACAATGAAGTACGTAGCATAGGAAATACAAGATACATAACTTGTTTTAGTCACACACAAAAATAACAACTCAATACAATAATAATTATTAAAATGACTATTCTAAGCACCAAAGAAAAAATTCATTCATTCAACTATCAATAAGTACCTAGTTCTAGGCACTTTAGACACAAAGAAGATGAAAATCTAACTCTGTAAGGAGAAACACAGGCAAGGAAATAACTTTTCAGTGAATTCTCATTCCTGTAACATGGCACTCAGGGAACTAAAGGAGGAATACCTAAATGGCAAAGCAGGTGAGGAAAGTCTGAGTAACAAGAGAAAGAAAGTTAAGAGGAAGACAGAATTATCTTCAGAGGAAGCACATACAAGTGCAAATAGGGGCCCAAACATGGAGCACCAGTATCAAGATCACCACTACACAATTAGCCTTTCCAGGGGAGCTCTGGATGGATCACTTGGGCAGCAGTATGAAATATGTTTTAGAAGAATTAAGACTTCTCTAGTACTCAACAAACATTAAGTGCCTACTAAGTGTCAGACATTGTTCTAAGTGCTGAAAACAATACAGTGAACAAGAAACAAAAATCACACGTGCACAGCATTATTCTCCACGGGGAACAGTCAAGAGAGCCAGACCATAAGTGTGACAATTAAAACATATTGCATTATATACAGTGTAAGTATTACAGAGGAAAATAAAAATAAAATAAAGAGCACAGGAGTTGGGATGCAATTTCAAATCAAGTAGTCAAAGACAGTCTCACAGGAAAATTTAGAAGGGCTCAAACTTGAGTTTAGAATAAAGTTGTGAAGGATGTGAGAATATCTGAGCAGATATCTAGGAAACAAACTGTAATGAGCAGGTTCATAGGTCTTATAGGCCACTTATATATATGATATATATATATATATATATATATAAAGAAAATAAATAAATGAAATAAAAATAAAATTTTGAAAGAAATCTAACTGAAAGTGAGGCTACCAGTGAGGGTGAAGAAGGGAGAAGAACAAAGATAGGAGTGGTCACAACACACTATGGTGGAGGACTATTGATCATTTGGTGGTATGGTATGGTGACAAGAATCTTAAGAGTTGAGATTTCATATCTCTGAATCATGTAGTTTTATAAACCAATGTTCCCTCAATAAAATACATAAAATGAAACTTTGAAAAAAGTGGATTAGTTGGGATGGCAGAAAACCATATTTATCTTTTTTCATTTCCTTTGATTTGTATTGATTTGATGTCATGTTGTTTAAGGAGACATTTCCAATAATGGAAAACAAATTAGCATTGGGAAATGGGTGATTTTCATCAAGAGCAAAGTGGTTCATTTACTAGAGAAAAACTCACTGGGAATATCTCAAGAAATAAAATGATAGAGTTGGAAGAGGAAATGAAAATGGTAAGAGCAGTTAGTTAAGACATCCAATTTTTTTTTTGAATCAGTGATTTATTAAATGGATACCACTGAACTTGTACTGACATATCACTTAGCAATGTCTTTTGCTTTAAATTACCTAAAATCTACTTATATTTTACCTTTAAATTTCAAATTTGGTCTATAGCAATTTAAAGTATTACTTGTTCAACAGAGAAATTTTGGAAACAATAGCAACAGGAAAAAAGTTACCTGACAATGACTACTAACTTAATATTTTTCACATACTTTTCTTATAGTATATAAACATCTCATACATGTATGTTTATAAAATATCCTGTTTCTACATAAACACATACTTTAAAACTATATGATCCAAATTATTCTATAAGCCACTTTTATCACTAGTATTTCATTAACATGTCCAGTATCAGTACATTGTCTTAGAGAAAATGATCTTTTTCCCCTGTATGCAGACTATTAAAAACCACATGATAGCAGATTCTCGAGTAACATCATATCACTGTAACATTGATGAGAAAAAGTAATCCTGAGCCAGTGGTGACTAAACAATGTCACTAGAGAATCTAATTTCATTTTATCACATTTCATTTAAAGTCACAATTCCCAGCTATCTATGGACAATGGTAAGTGAGGATGAATGCACTTTAGATCTTCATTACTGGACATGTGGATTTTCTGATAATTTCTTGGTATCATAAAATTTTCAAGTTTCCTATGGATTCTGCTGTAATGCCAATATTTTGATCTCAACATGTATCAATGGAGTTAAACTATATGACCTTTGAAGTCCTTCTTGAATTTTTCATTGAAATAGTTGTATTTTTGTATAAATGAAGGATTATACTCACAGAAAAACTGAATACATGGACTGAATTTCTAATATATGATAAGCCCCACATAACACATACGTTTAAAATATAAGAATGCTAAGTAACAACTGCATTTGGGTAAAATAAAAGTATTATTAAAAGTTGACCATAGTTGGGGTCTCCCTGTTGGTACAGGGGTTAAAGTCTCAACACTATCAAGCTATCACCAGCCACTGCAGCATGAGTTCAATCCCAGCCAGGGAGCTAACTCACATGGTAGAGCAGACCTCTCCTATCTCACCCACTGCTCCCCTCAGCAGTGTATTTCAGTAGATCTGCCAGTTGTGCTCCTCACTCTGTCTCTGGTGAATCCTCTCTCCACCCCCACTCCCCCACACGTCTGGCCTACACCCCAGTTATCATAAACAAATAAAAAAAAATCTTAAAAAAAATTAACCATAGTGAAATACAAATCAAAACCACAATAAATTTTCACCTCACACCTGTGAGAAGGGCACATATTAAAAAAACCTGGCAACAACAAATGTTTGTGAGGATATGGAGAACAAGGAACTCTCTTACACTGCTGGTGGGAATGCAAAATGGTCTGACCACTGTGGAAAGCTGTGTGGAGGACCCTCAAACTACTGAAAATGGAGTATCCATATGACCCAGCAGTTCTACTCCTGGGAATCTACCCAAAGGTCATAAAAACATTAATACGAAAGGAAACCTGCACGCCCATGTCTATTGCAGCACTATTTATAATAGCTAAATCACCTTAACAGGTGACTGGATGAAAAAGAAGTGGTATACATACAGAACAGAATACTATTCAGCAATCAAAAACGATAAGTGCATGCAATTTGCAGCAACATGGATGGAGCTGGAAGAGATTATGCTCAGTGAAGCAAGTCAGAAGGAAAGAGAAAACTATCAGATGGTTTCACTTATAGGAGGAACAGAGGGAAACCAAACAAGGGATCAGGTGGAGAAAAAAAAAGACAAAACCAGCAGGCAAACTCCAAATTGTAGAGGAGTGGGAAGGATCAAAACGGGATGGAAGAGCACGAGACTATGGTGATGGTTCACGGATGTCTTGGTGGTAGTAATTTTATGGGTCCTACACTTGAAAGGAAAATGAGCAACAATGTACAAAATACATAAGTTTTTTTTTAAAATATTATCCATAGTAAGAAGTATTTTATTCAAAATTCAAATCTACTGGCCATAGAACTCTTGACAGTATACCACTAGGTGTTAAGAATGGAGAAAAAAATAAAACATAATTCACACAATCTTCAGAGCAGCTTTAGTCATTCTAATCGAAGGCTGGAAAGAACCCACATATTCTCCAACGAGTTGTGGTGAGCCCTGAAATACTAAACAGCCTTAAAAAATATGTCAATACTGGGCCTCCCTGGTGGCGCAGCGGTTGAGCGCTGTGCTATGGAGCTGTCGTTAGTGCACGATGCAAGTTCGATGCCCAGCCAGGGAGAATCCCACATGGTGTGGCAGACCTCTCCTGACTCACCCGCTGCTCCCCTCAGCAGTGTTTCTGATCTGCCTGTTCTGCTCCCCACTCTGTCTCTGGTAAACCCTCTTGCCACCCCATGCCTCTGGCCTGTACCCCAGCTTGTATGTATAAATAAATAAATCTTTTTTAAAAATGTCAATACTGATAACACAATAAGATGGATGAATTAAAATTTTTTGCAAAATCAAAGATGCCAAACAAAAAAAGCTTGTAATGTACTCTTCCATTCATATGAAAGACCAGGACCAACCTGTCAGGTTTCTCTAGACTCATTCAAAGTATAAAAGCAGAGCTGGTAACAAATTTTGAATGGGGATAAGGATAGACAACATTTTAAATAGGGCAGCAAGGAGATTTTACCAGTCCATACTGGGACAGAGAGACTAAACTCACTGGCTAAAATTATTCTTTATATTTTAGTTATACTAAGTTTTCTAAGTTCTAGAATTTTATTACCTAAATGCCTTTGCATTTTCTTTTTTTTGTTTGTCTTTATTTTTTTATTTTATTTTTTAATATAATATTTATTTTTGTTATTCATATCTTTTACATTATTATGTATTCCCCATAAGTTACCACCACCTGTTCACCCGTGGAGCCATCACCATAGACCTCTGTGCTCCCCTCCCCCTCCCTTCTTCCCAGCTGAATGTTGCTTTCTTATTTGGCTCCCCTATATTCCTGTTATAAGTGAAACCATTCAATATTTTTCTCTTTCTTTCTGGCTTATTTCACTGATCATGATCCCCTCTAGGTCCATCCATGTTGCCGCGAATTGCATGTGTTTGTCTTTTTTGAATGCTGAATAGTATTCCATTGTGTATATGTACCACATCTTCTTGATCCAGTCATCTATTTTTGGGCATTTGGGTTGTTTCCATACCTTAGCTATTGTAAACAGTGCTGCAGTAAACATGCGGGTGCATGTATCCTTTCGGATTAGTGTTTTTGTGTCTTTTGGGTATATTC